>RXON01004124.1:0-69937 GCA_009667805.1 Leptobrachium leishanense | reverse complement strand
CCTAACCCTACCCCCACCCCACCCTTAACCCTACCCCCACCCCTAACCCTAACCCTACCCCTAACCTACCCCTAACCCTACCCCCACCCCTAACCCTACCCCTAACCCTAACCCTAACCCTACCCCTAACCCTACCCCTAACCCTAACCCTAACCCTACCCCTAACCCTACCCCTAACCCTACCCCTACCCCCACCCCTAACCCCTACCCCCACCCCTAACCCTAACCTGTGACATCCTCAAGTGGCATCTTAGTGGACGCGCAGAGTTGATTCCTGGACTTTTATCCAAGATCCCCTACGCCATCACGATCCCTAAGTCCTGTGTTCCCTCTCTCCACAGGTAGGACATTATCACCCATTATTCAGACACCCACATCTCATCTGATCGCCTGCATACTTTTGCTGGTAGGACATTATCACCCATTATTCAGACACCCACATCTCATCTGATCGCCTGCATCTTTTGCTGGTAAGACATTATCACCCATTATTCACAGACACCCACATCTCAACTGATCTCCTGCATACTTTTGCTGGTAGGACCCCCAGTATTCGCAGGCACCCACATTATAACGTTTCCCTTGGTTTTTTTCTGTTTATTTATTTTTGTTTTTCTCACCATGTGCTTTGCTAATTAGCATGTAATCTCCTGCCCTATTGACACAGCCCATCTAGCTTCAGGTGTTTGCATTTAGGCAGTTAAAAAGTAAACAGTCCGCCCTTATAAACATTTAAGACCAGCTCCACTGAGCCTTGGGTCCTGTGACATCCTCAAGTGGCATCTTAAGTGGACGCGCAGAGTTGATTCCTGGAGTTTTATCCAAGATCCCCTACGCCATCACGATCCCTAAGTCTGTGTCTCCTCTCTCTCCACAGCATGTGAATCTCCTGCCCTATTGACACAGCCCATCTAGCTTCAGGTGTTTGCATTTAGGCAGTTAAAAAGTAAACAGTCCGCCCTTTATAACATTTAAGACCAGCTCCACTGAGCCTTGGGTCCTGTGACATCCTCAAGTGGCATCTTAAGTGGACGCGCAGAGTTGATTCCTGGAGTTTTATCCAAGATCCCCTACGCCATCACGATCCCTAAGTCCTGTGTCTCCTCTCTCCACAGCATGTGAATCTCCTGCCCTATTGACACAGCCCATCTAGCTTCAGGTGTTTGCATTAGGCAGTTAAAAAGTAAACCAGTCCGCCCTTTATAACATTTAAGACCAGCTCCACTGAGCCTTGGGTCCTGTGACATCCTCAAGTGGCATCTTAAGTGGACGCGCAGAGTTGATTCCTGGAGTTTTATCCAAGATCCCCTACGCCATCACGATCCCTAAGTCCTGTGTCTCTCTCTCCACAGCATGTAATCTCCTGCCCTATTGACACAGCCCATCTAGCTTCAGGTGTTTGCATTTAGGCAGTTAAAAAGTAAACAGTCCGCCCTTTATAACATTTAGACCAGCTCCACTGAGCTTGGGTCCTGTGACATCTTAAGTGGACGCGCAGAGTTGATTCCTGGAGTTTTATCCAAGATCCCCTACGCCATCACGATCCCTAAGTCCTGTGTCTCCTCTCTCCACAGCATGTGAATCTCCTGCCCTATTGACACAGCCCATCTAGCTTCAGGTGTTTGCATTTAGGCAGTTAAAAAGTAAACAGTCCGCCCTTTATAACATTTAAGACCAGCTCCACTGAGCCTTGGGTCCTGTGACATCCTCAAGTGGCATCTTAAGTGGACGCGCAGAGTTGATTCCTGGAGTTGCGGGACTGGAGGAAGGAACTGCAAGGCCCACTTTTACTCTGGGTAAACGCACGTCTATATCATGCTTTCTCTCACGCTTCTGCTCTTTACTTCTACCTTTCTCCTTAAATGGAACTCCTGCCCCTCTACCACCGACCCCTACACTATCTGCATCTCTCCCTCCCTCCTCTCGTCCCACATGATGGCCTCACATGAGCTCCTTTGTTTCCTCAGAACATGGTCTCCCTCTAACTCTCGTGCTGCCAATCACTCCCACTCCCACAAATCCCATTCCACCTTCTCTTTCTCACCTTCCTGCTGTTACTCTATTCAGGTGACATATCCCCTAACCCTGGCCCCACAACACATCCAATACTTCCATCTCATCCTATCTCCATCGCACATAAATCACCTCCCTGCAAGCCCAGCAACCTCATTCCCATAATCCCTCAGCGCCTGTCCTCTTTCTCCTGCGCCCTCTGGAACGCTCGCTCTGTGTGCAACAAACTCACAGCAATCCATGACCTCTTCCTTTCAAACTCCTTCAACCTCCTAGCTTTAACTGAAACCTGGCTAACTCCCTCTGACACGGCCTCCGTTGCTGCTCTCTCACATGGCGGTCTACACTTGAGCCATACCCCCAGACCGGGTGAGAGAAATGGTGGCGGGGTCGGAATCCTGCTCTCTCCCACCTGCACCTACCAGCATCTCCCTCCACCTCCATCCCTCTCCTTCTCCTCCTTCGAGACACACTGCATCCGCCTGTTCTCTCCTCTGGCTCTCAGGGTGGCAGTCATCTACCGCCCACCTGGACCAACCTCCCAGTTCTTTGACCACTTTGCTACCTGGCTTTCTCACTTCCTGTCTTCTAATCTTCCATGCCTAATTCTCGGCGACTTCAACATTCCCATTGACGATCCTTCCGCCCCTGCTGCCTCCAAACTTCTTTCACTCACGTCCTCCCTTGGACTCACACAATCCTCCCTCCTCCCTACCCACCGCGATGGTCACGCTATTGACCTTGTCTTTTCCAACCTCTGCTCCATTTCTGAGTTCAACTGTCGCCCTTTCCCCATCTCTGACCACCACCTTCTCTCTTTCAACCTATCTGGACTTCCTAAACACCCTGCTCCCCCACCCCGCACACACACTCGCAGAAATCTACATGCTGTGGACCCCATCAATTCTCCAACCTACTTCACCACCTCCCTCATACCTCATCCTTCACCTGCCCTGATGCTGCCACTAATCACTACAACACTACTCTTATCTCTGCTCTAGACACTCTTGCTCCTCTTCGACTCTGTAAGGCCCCACGCCGCCAGCTTCAGCCCTGGCACACCCTCCAGACACGCTACCTGCAAAGATGCTCCCGCACTGCAGAGCGTGCCTGGAGGAAATCCCGCTCTGAAGCTGATTTTGTTCACTTCAAGTTTATTCTCCGGTCATACACCTCTGCCCTCCACTTGGCCAAACAATCCTTCTTCTCATCTCTTATATCTACGCTGTCCTCCAACCCTAAACGGCTCTGGTCCACCTTCAACACCCTCCTCTACCCACCTGCACCTCCCCCCACAGCTGCCTTCAGCGCTCAAGACCTGGCAGACTACTTCCTCAGTAAAACTCTAAATATCAGACGCAACATCCCAACACAAGATAGTTATCTGCCACCTCCACTCCCACAGGTCCCCTCTGCCACCCTCTGCCGCTTCCTCCCAGCCACTGAGGAGGAAGTCAATTCCTTATTGTCCTCCTCACATCTCACCACGTGCCCGCTCGACCCCATTCCCTCACATCTAATTCCTCCCCTCTCCTCCTCCCTCACCCCTGCTCTCACACATCTTCAACCTATCTCTCTCCACTGGCTCCTTTCCATCCGCCTTCAAACACGCGCTAGTTACCCCTTTACTAAAGAAACCATCCCTAGATCCCAACTCTCCATCCAACTACCGCCCTGTATCCCTGCTTCCCTTCACATCAAAGCTCTTAGAAAAACTAGTCTTCAACCGCCTCTCCCTCTTCCTGTCCTCCAATTCCCTACTTGACCCCCTGCAATCTGGCTTCCGTCCCCTACACTCAACTGAAACTGCCCTCACCAAAGTCACCAACGACCTCCTAACTGCTAAAAAACACGGCCACTATTCTATTCTCATCCTGCTTGACCTCTCGGCTGCTTTTGACACTGTTGACCACCCCCTCCTTCTACAGACCCTCAACTCTCTGGGTCTCGGTGACACTGCACTCGCTTGGGTTGAATCCTATTTATCCAACAGGTCCTTCTTGTGTGTCCTTTGCTGGTAACTCCTCCTCCTCATTGCCTCTATCTGTTGGTGTACCTCAAGGCTCTGTCCTTGGTCCTCTGCTCTTTTCCATCTACACCTCCTCCCTGGGCAAAATCATCAACAGCTTTGGCTTCAATTACCACCTCTACGCTGATGACACTCAGATCTACCTCTCTACCCCTGATCTCTCTCCCCCTGTCCTTTCAAAAGTCAGTGACTGTTTATCTGGCATCTCCTCCTGGATGGCCTCCCACCACCTAAAGATCAACATGTCGAAGACTGAACTCCTACTTATTCCTCCCTCCAATGCCTCCCACCTCCTGACTTCTCTATCACGGTGGAGGGTATCACCATTTCCCCATCAAACCAAGTTCGCTGTCTTGGAGTTACACTTGACTCTGCTCTTTCCTTCATCCCCCACATCAAGTCTCTTTCCTCCTCCTGCCGATACCAACTGCGTAATATTTCCAGAATTCGGCCATTTCTTACCGCTGTCGCCACAAAACAACTCATACACGCCCTGGTAATCTCCCGACTCGACTATTGCAATAATCTCTTATCTGGCCTCCCTCTGTCCCGCCTCTCCCCCCTACAATCCATCCTGAACGCCTCCGCCAGGCTAATTCACCTCACCCGCCGCTCTGTCTCTGCCGCTCCCCTCTGCGAGTCCCTTCACTGGCTCCCCATCCACTGCAGAATTAAGTTCAAAATCCTTATCCTTACCTACAAAACCCTCACTAACTCAGCTCCCCACTACCTGTCCTCACTAATCACCAAATACACCCCAGCCCGCTCCCTAAGGTCAAACAGTGACCTGCGCCTAGCTTCTCACCGCATCACCTCTTCCCATGATAGACTGCAGGATTTCTCACGCGCAGCCCCCACTCTCTGGAACGCTCTCCCTCGTACTGTCAGACTTTCCCCTAACTTCTCTTCCTTCAAACGCTCCTTAAAACGTTCCTATTTAGGGAAGCCGACCCCCCAACTCACTGACGCAACCATCAATCACTCTCACCTTACAGTCCTCTCCTCCTGTTTCCAACCCCAACCCTCCAGATTGTGAGTTCCTACGGGAATAGGGCCCTCATCTCCTCCTGTACTGTTTGTCAAAGTTGTTCAATGTATTGTAACCCTGTCTATACTGTGCTTATTGTACAGCGCTGCGGAATATGCTGGCGCTTTATAAATAAAGAATAATAATAATAATAATAATAACCCTAACCCTACCCCTAACCCTAACCCTACCCCTACCCCCACCCCTAACCCTAACCCTAACCCTACCCCTAACCCTACCCCCACCCCTAACCCTAACCCTAACCCTAACCCTAAGTTTATTTTATTTATTTTTATTTTTATTTAACTTTTTTACACTTTTTTTTACACTTTTTTTTACACTTTTTTTTTACTCTGCTGGGTGCCTTGATCCCTCGAGGCACCCAGCAGAGCACCTGATCACTGATGTGATCGTTTTTGTACTGAGTGCCACGATACCTCGTGGCACTCAGTACTTCTGTCGCTACTGGAAGTGATCGCTCGGGGGGAGCGATCACGGACGGACCGGCGGCAGGTAAGCATATTGCAAGGATGCCTCGATGTCGAGGCATCCTTGTAATATACTCAGAGCAGCTGGAAGCGATCCGATCGCTTCCAGCGCTCTCTAGAAGTGCCGGGCACCTCTCCGGTGAAACCGGATGTTGATCGCTCCCGGGGAGCGATCACATGGTGCCCGGCACTTCTAACCGCCATTGCATGGCTGCCTGGACTCCCAGGCAGCCTGCAATGGCGTTTGAGCTGCTGGAAACGATCCGATCGCTTCCAGCGCTCAAAAAACGGCAGGACGTACCATGTACGTCAGCGGGTCTAAGAGAGACCCGCTGCAATGACGTACATGGTACGTCCTCGGTCCTTAAGGGGTTAACACACCATATGTTGCTGAACATAACATCAATCAGACATAAAATAAAGAGTCCACGAACATGTGGCAAACAACAATGCAGAGCATTAAAAAAGTGCATGAGCAGGAAAATAACTACAAATCCTCATAATGAGGAGCATCCTCATCATAGGGATCGGGCATGTAACCTCGGTTGTATGCAGCCTGATAGGGTGGTTGTGACCTGGCACCAGGGGACATGGGTTGGTGTGGAGGCTCCGGCCGCCGGTAATAACCACCAGCATATTGTGCACTGGGAGGTACAGGCGGTACTGGAGGCTGGCTCAAGATGCTGTGGATGGTGTCCAATGTCCTTCGTCGGTACTCTATCTTCTGAGCCACGCTCATCTGGTGCAACATGGGGAGACATGAATGATGGAACGACATGTCATCGTTATGACGGAATGGGATGTTGTTCCGCCTGCGGGTGTGCTCTATCTGCGTGGCCCCGTCGCTTACCGCTGGCCCGACTACCGAGTGACGCGCACTCGGCGTCTCGTGCGGCCTGGCGTGACCCCGGGAAGGGTTAGCGGGCGGTGGAGGGGACCCCTGCCTAGAACCAGCCCGACCACTGAGCCCTACGGCACTCAGCGTCCCGAGCAGCTGGTTCACTGACCTTGTGGGTGTGGGACGTCTGTGGAGATCGGATCTGTCAACCGCGGAGGAATATTCGGATCTTATATGGGAAACGTTTTGGATCTTCTGCGGGAAACGTTTCCGATCCAGGTGCGGGTGAATCTTCGTATCTCCGGTGAAAGACTTTTCGGATCTGAACTGGATGCCGCTTCGGATCTTGCGGGATCGGCAAGGGATTCGTATCTTACCGCGGTCTCTTGCAATACCGAAGCGCGGTACACGGCCGCGCCCTTCGGATCGGATCTCGGTCTATCTGGGAACCGAACACCATACGCTGCGCCTCTGCCCTGATGCTCGATGCAGGCACAGAGCGCTCGGTTCGGTTCGGATCTGGGTGGACACCGTACCCTGAGACTGCGGGGAATACTCAGGCGATGAAATACGGCGGGGAAATAAACACATCAGACGAGGCTGGATGCACTGCTAAATCTGACTTTATTATTCACAGCTCAGGCATTTATCAACTTTACACGAATTACAATACAATGGGAATCCCTGCCCGCCCTCACAGGACCTATTGGCCGTTGCAGTTCGGGGAGTCGCCGATTCGGACCGGATGGTCCGAATCGGCCATTTTACGATCCGAACCGGATGGTTCGATTCGGCCATTTTCCGATTCGAATAATCTGATTGCAACCACGAGGCAATCGGAAAATGGCGGCGGGCAAGGCAGACAAAGGGAACACATCACAATCAACGGGGAACACTGTATTACACCACACATAACCACATCTAATAAAAAGTACTGCAAAACTCTGTGCGTGCCACCGCACCTAAGTGTTCAGGGCAAAATCAAGGTCCGTGTGCACCGCCCCTGGCTGAGGGTGCTGGGCCATTCTGTGACAATCGTCATCCCAGAACCTGCAGCGTGGAGGTGGTGGTGGCGGTGGTGGATGGTGAGCATCCATGAATGTCACCATGGCATGCTCAAATTCAGCACCCGGTGCCCTTCTCCTTTTGTGTGCCGGCCTGGTGGTGTCAGCCCTTGCAGTAGGCAGCTCCTGGGCAGCGGTCTCCTCCTCCAACTGCGAGTCTGCTCCGGCCTCTTCGGTCTGTTCTGAGCAGGTGGCACTAGCACATGGCTGCACGTGTTGCTGTGCCCTGGATGTGGATGGGAGATCCATGCTACCCACCATAGGTCTTGGTTCCAGGGTCCGTCGCAGGAATGACAGCTGCTCAGCATAAATATAACTGCTGCCCCTCCTCGCCGCTGATCCTGAGCGTGCCGCTTCCGCATCTTTTTTGAGGACCCTGGTGTAGTTGTCCCTGACTGTCCTCCATTTCGCTATGACTTCATGTGCTGCAAAACAGAAGAATGATATTAGGTGCGACTCACGGAATCTGATCATAAAACACATTTATTTCTCCTTTTTTGATAGGTATCTTGCCAGTGGATGCAGTCTGCAGGACCTGCATTATAATTTCCGCGTTGGCAGATCTACAGCTGGGGAGATCGTCTGCAAGGTGTTCCAGACAATTTGGGACACGATGAGGGAAGAATGTTTGACAACACCCACAGACGAGGCATGGGCACAAAATACTGCAATGTTTTTGGAGCGAGCAAACTTTCCGAATTGCCTGGGAGCTGTGGATGCCAAACATGTCCGCATAGTGAAGCCACTGCAGAGTGGCTCACTGTATCACAATTATAAACATTATTTTTCCATTGGCCTACTGGCAGTGGCAGATGCCAACTATAATTTTGTCTGTGTGGATGTGGGGTCATACAGGAAAGATTCAGACTCCACACTGTTCAGGAACTCCACACTGTGGAATGCAATAGAAAGTGGGACACTGCACATCCCCAGACCCGCACCTTTGCCTGGCACAGACGTGGCAGTCCCCTACGCCTTTGTGGGGGACGAGGCTTTCGGACTTTCCACACATCTCCTGCGGCCATACTCAGAGACACACCTGACTGTGAAAAAGCGGGTGTTCAATTATAGGCTGTCGCGTGCGAGACGGTATGTCGAGTGTACCTTTGGCATACTGAGCAACAAGTGGAGGATTTTCCATAGGCCGCTAGATGTGCACGTCGATTTTTGTGTAGATATAGTGAAATGCTGTTGTGTGTTGCATAATTTTGTTCGTGCGCGGGATGGTTTTAATTTTGATGACTCCTTGTCTGTTTATTAATGATGATGTTCGGGGTGCTCCCCCACTTCGGTGATCAGCCTCTCGATGTCCATGTCACCTGCAGCGTCCACTCTCCAGTGTCCAGGATACACTCTCCAGCCCCCAGAATATACTCCAGCCACGCCAGGAATGTTCTGGAGTCTGGACGTGATGTAGGCCGCAGAACAGGTGCGTCTGACGTCTCCACCTCATGTACACAGGCCGCTAGCCGGCCGCAGTGCACTCTGTGCGGCTGTTCTAGGGGTTGTACATTCTTGCCGGCCTTGCGTCCGTGGGCCGCGGCCGTTGTGCGTCCGCAGTTCAGTGCGGACGTACTTCTTGTAACGGGCTCCAATGGGCTTTCTGTCATGCTATCACGGACGTACTTTTAGGCGCAATCACGGACGTGAACACTACGCTCATCTGACCCCAGCCTAAGGCTGGGGTCAGACGAGCACATTTGGTACGACTGTGCGTCCGTGCAGTACGGACGTACTTACTGACTGACAACAAGGTAGTGGCCACACAGTGCGTTTTTTTCACTGACGTATTTTTTGACTGATATAGAAGGGAAAATAAATTAAAATGTAAAAACATTCTGTCCGTCAAAAATGCTGAACGTATAAATGCAGTCCGTCTGACTCCGTTGCATCACTCACACACAAAGCTACACGGACGTTGCAGATGTGGCGCACTCCGCACGTCCGTTCTAGCAGTATTACTTACTTGCCTAAGGCTAGGGTCAGACTAACGCATTTTTCGCGTTGTCCGTGAAAAAGTGCGTTCGAACGAATGGACGTATTTTTTCACGAAATACGCGATAGCGGTCATACGATGAGCATTTTCGTCCGTGATTTTGTACGGTTATCAATAAAACACTTTTTGTGTCTGGACGTCATGTTGGCCGGATATTAGCAGCGTCTGACGTCTCCTAATCACGCACACACGCCGCGCACTCTGTACGTCAATAGTAGCGGTTTGACGTTCTCTAAAAAATGCGTTAGTTTGACACTTGCGTTGCGTGGCCGCACTTTCGTGCGGCCGTTCTTCGTATGCTGCCCGGCATTGGACGTAATTTGCTGCTAGTACGGCCGTGATTTAGTGCGGCTAAACGCACGTTAATACTGCGTTCGTCTGACCTTAGCCTAACCTGCGTCAGTTTGCCGCGTCCGCCATGCATACGCACTTCCGTGCGGATGTACTTCGTGTGAGGGGCTCTATTGGTCACAATGCTATGCTGCCACGGACGTACAAATGTGCGACAACACGGACGTGATAACTGTGCTCGTCTGACCCCAGCCTAAATGCAGTCCATCTGACCACGTTCCATCACTCACACACAAAGCTATGCAGACGTTGCGGACGCAGCGCACTTTGTGCGGCCGTTCTAGGGGTTGTACGTTCCTGCCTGCCTTGCGTCCGTGGGCCGCGGCTGTTGTGCGTCCGCAGTTCAGTGCGGACGTACTTCGTGTGTCGGGCTCCGATGGGCTTTCTGTCATGCGATCACGGACGTACTTTTAGGCGCCATCACGGACGTGCACACTACGCTCGTCTGACAGCAGCCTTAGTAGTAATCTTCTTCCCATTCTTAAATAAGCAATAAAAAGAAATAGCTCATAAAAAAGCGAAAAACTAACTAATCCGAATCACCGAATCGATCCGCACCGAATCGAAAGAAAACTGTCTGAAATGACCCGAAACCAAAAAAAAAAAAAAGTCATGTACATCCCTAATAATTACTAGGGTAACAAACAGAACATACCAAGTTCTGAGATGCGTTTCGGCCTCTTAGGCTTCCTCAGTCAGTTCAAGGGTTAAAAAAGAATGAAAGGGGTACATGGGTGCTGGTATTTACGCTGACTCCTTCATGCCTGGTTTCTCTTCTCTGCGTTCCACTTTCAGGGTTATTCAGAGAGATCCGAAAAAGTCACCACACGTTCGGTGACTTTTCGTTCCCTGCACTTCGGGTTGAGTCGGCGATTCCTAGTTCGCCGACCCTGCGGTGTATTCAGCGAGCACCACAGGGCCCCTGTAGTGCAGGGAATACTCAACGCAAACTCGCCAAACACTCACCGAAAACCCGCAGAAACCGCCGCAAAAACGAAGTCGAACAGACTGGAAAAATCCAAGGAGCCGCCCCATCAGAGCAGAGCAGCCGCCGGAAAAAGCCGACACGCAGACGAACGGGGTGAAAAAAAAAAGGTCCCTTGAAAGTGTGAAAACTTAAACGCTGTTTGCAAAAAAAAACACTACTGAACGAAAATGTCTGGAATTTACACATAAGATCCAATGAATGAGAATAAAAAACTATTAAAAAAATATATATATTGTTACAAAAAAATCCAAAAAAATGACTAAAAAGATCCTAAAAAAAATCTAAAAGTAAAGGTATTTTTTATTGCAGAATATTACAATAAACGGCTTATTAGATATTGAATTAAAAGGGGAATATTTTAACATTGAAGCCTATGGGATTCGCCTGATTAAACATGTAGAATGAAACCACCGAACGGCAGGGCAATTCGGCAACTTTTCACTGCTGGTTTGTGTTCTCTGAATAGACAAAGCATTGCTTCTCTATGGGGATTTCACTGCGCTCGAACAGGCAACGAACAGGCACCGTATGTGCAGGCAATTCGCCAGGATTTGGCGAACTGCCTGCTCTCTGAATAGTCGAATGGCCCCGATATGGCACCATACACTGAATTTCAGTGTCCGGTTACATTTTGGATCTCTCTGATTAACCCCCATAGTTTTCCATAGTGACATCCGGTCTTCACAGCTCCTTCTCATGATGCAACTATGTTGCCGCCATCTTTGGTGCGCATGAGTTCCACCTGTTCGCCGTGTTGGACCTCGCTTCCGGTTTCAGGTGCTAAATCCGACCATGTCCTGCACGCAGGGATAAATGGCATACTGTGAGAGTCTTTTATGGAAAGAAATGTCCTGCTATCCAGAGTGAAATATATGTTGCAACTAGCAGAGAGCCACCAGTCGGCGGGGACACTTAAAATTCCAGATACCAGGAAGTAAATAATTACCGACTCCTTATTGTGGTAAAATTGAAAAGGATTTTAATCCACAGTGAGCAGCAGACGACAACGTTTCAACACAAAGGTAGCCCCCACCCTCACCGTAACAAACCTTACTGCAACATTCCAGCAGCCAGGAATGTGTCAGAATACAGGGAGAGCTGTGGGGTCAGTCACTGCTGTACATGGATAAGATTCAGGGGGTTATAATGAATGTAAATCCCTGTACAGTACAGATACAAGGTGTTGCTGTATTTGCCATACACAGGCATTATGCAGCACATACAGATACTGCACATCGACCTGCAGTATATCACGCTGGATTGTTCCTGTGGTGAGTGTGTTTGAGAGGGACCTTGTGTAAGGAGGCCGCAGGCGAAGCGGAGTGCTGGCGGCATTCAAATTCTGGCAGAGGAGATTCTGCATGCAGCGCAATGTAGATTTGATCCAGTGGCTGCAGATGCTGAGAAGTCCTGGAGGTCTTCCTGGGGCCGTGAGCAGCTGAAGATGTGTGGTAACGAGTATCTTCTCCCTCTGTCACGCTGACAGGGAACTCTATCCATCTCTACACTAAGGAAGAATCTCGCAGCCGCTGAGAATGGTGTCAGACGAGCGTAGTGTTCACGTCCGTGATTGTGCCTAAAAGTACGTCCGTGATAGCATGACAGAAAGCCCATCGGAGCCCGACACAAGAAGTACGTCCGCACTGAACTGCAGACGCACCATGGCCGCGGCCCACGGACGCAAAGCAGACAAGAACGTACAACCCCTAGAACAGCCGCACAAAGTGCGCTGCGTCCGCATAGCTTTGTGTGTGAGTGATGGAACGTGGTCAGACGGACTGCATTTATACGTCCAGCATTTTTCACGGACAAAATGGTTTTGCTTTTTAATTTATTTTCCCTCCTACATCCGTCAAAATATACGTCAGTGAATACACGGACTTTGTGGCCACTACTGCGTCTTCTGTACTAACGTACGAACGCACAGTCCGTAGAATTCACGTTTGTCTGACCCTAGCCTGAGCGGATTTTACCAACAGCCTTTTCTGCACTGTCAGCTGAGTTAACCGGCTGTTATTCTAAAGGGCCCCAACTCCTCTGTGCACTAGGGATGAGCTGTTCGGTTCGGACGGTTCAGAGTTCGACCCGAACTTAGCCTGTTCGATTAGATTGCGAACACCGAACATTTCCGGGTGTTCGCTGCATGTTCGACCACAATGCATCACAATGGACCACAATGCATTTTCCCACTGGCCTGAAGCTCCTAATTGGCTACAGCCTTGCACCTGACCACAGGCAGGGCCGGATTAAGATCTCTATGGGCCTGGAGCTGAATATTTTGGTGGGCTTTTTTTTGGAATTTAGTGAAATGACAACATATTTTAGGCTATTTAATATTGCATATATAGGTATATCTAACCAGGCAGATACTGTAGAAGTGAATTTCCATTCAGATTTCAATCATCACAGCGTGTAAATTTATTTTTTCATATTTTATCATTCAAACATCTGGTTATATATTCTATAGGGAATTCTTGTTAAAAAAAAAAAATTGGAACATGTAACTGCATTTTTCTGAGAAAATATACAATTTTAACACAAAAATTTGATATTTCCCATGTGCTTTAGATAATAGAAACATAGAAACATAGAAAAATGTCGGCAGATAAGAACCTTTCGGCCCATCTAGTCGCCCAATTACATGGATACTTTACCTGGATTTATCTTTTGTTTAGGATAGCCTTATGCCTATCCCATGCCTGCTTAAATTCAATTACTGTTTTGGCCTCTACCACTTCTACTGGAAGACTGTTCCATGTATCCACCACCCTCTCAGTAAAATAATGCTTCCTGATGTTACTTTTAAACCTTTGCCCCTCTAATCTAAGACTATGTCCTCTTGTTTTGCTACTTTGTTTCCTTTTAAATATACTCCCTTCCTCTACCTTGTGGATTCCCTTTACGTATTTAAATGTTTCTATCATATCTCCTCGTCTCGTCTTTTTTCCAAGCTGTACTTGTTTTATGAATAATATGACTATGTATAAAACACTGACCTTGCTTCCAGCGTGGGAAAGGAGAAGGTGAGTAATGGCAGTAATATTGCTCATTTTATACGTGACAAATGGACAATACCATCGCTTTGGAACAAAAAATAAATAAAAAGTTTTTTTGTTCTCTTTTTCTTTTCGATTTTACATTGTCATGTTTGGCCAGACTCTGTCCTGTTACACCTCAATTGACATTGCAAGGTGTAAAGATTAGTGGCGCAGGGTTCCAAAGCCCCCCCCCAGTGCACTTCGCTGCAGTGTGGCGGTTTAGGTTCTTGATGTAACAATTCGGAATAATGTATTGTACCATCACCTCCACACATGTTAGTGACATGAAAAATGAGATGGTGAGTTACTGCAGCATCATTGTTCCCTTTATAATTGAAAAATATTGCTGTTATAATTGAAAAATAAAAAAAAAAGAAATGTTTTTTATATTATTTTATTTTTATTGTTAAACAAAACCTGGTCCTGTTTGGTATCATTGGAAAGATCATGCTCTGACCTTTACGGTGATACCTAATATGACCCTGTAGCTGCTATGGCGGTGGAGATATAGTGGTCCAAATGCCCATCAATGCAGACAAATTTATCCTTTCTGTGGGCCTTTTCTGGGGCATGGGCCTGGAGCTGCTGCTCCATCTGCCCCTATGTTAATCCGGCCCTGACCACTGGTCTGGTGCAAGACAGGTTCAACAGTATGCCAATCACGGCTCAGAGTCCTGATTGGGCAAATTTTGCCCAATCATGGGCTCACAGAGCTAAGTCCCGCAGCACACTATATAACGTTTCCACGCATAGCTACAGCACGCATTTTGAGAGGAGATTTCAGAGGAGATAGTTGTGTGTTGTTACTGCCGGTCTGCCACGCTACTGGGGGGGGCTGGGGGTCTCATTTCTACCAAATATCAGGGAATTTAGGTGATGTGTGTCTTGTCACTGTGACAGCAAGTTTTTTTGGGGTTTACAAATTTCTTTAAAACATTTGTGAATTGAGGTGTTCTTCTGTGTCTTGTCACACATCCCAGCAAGTATTTTGGGGTTAAAAATTTCTTTAAAACATTTGTGAATCGAGGTGATCTTCTGTGTCTTGTCACTGTGCCAGCAAGTCTTTTTGGGAGTTAAAAATTTCTTTAAAACATTTGTGAATTGAGGTGATCTGTCTCTTGTCACACAACCAGTACCATACAGAATTTTGGGGCTCACTAATTTCTTTAAAACATTTGTGAATTGAGGTGATCTGTGTCTTGTCACACAACCAGTACCACGCAGTATTTTGGGGCTCACTAATTTCTTTAAAACATTTGTGAATTGAGGTGATCTGTGTCTTGTCACACAACCCGTACCACTCAGTATTTTGGGTGTCACTAATTTCTTTAAAACATTTGTGAATTGAGGTGATCTGTGTCTTGTCACACAACCAGTACCACGCAGTATTTTGGGTGTCACTAATTTCTTTAAAACATTTGTGAATTGAGGTGATCTGTGTCTTGTCACACAACCAGTACCACGCAGTATTTTGGGTGTCACTAATTTCTTTTTTTTTTTATTCAAGAACAAGCCATGCAGCGGAGGTACAGCACATAGGTAAGCATAAAGGCATGTACAACATGAATCATTTGAGGCTTGCGTAACATTGAGGCAATAACAGTAAATAACATTGTCTAGTTAACGTAATACAGAAAGCGTATCTATGCAGAGTGTGTTGAAAATTAGGTATGTTAGGAGGAAACGGTGTTTAGGGAATAGGTGGGAAAGTGGGGGAGGTGTGTGGTCCGCTTTGTGGGATGTCTTTCGTGTCTCCGAGTTCCCAACTCCTCCTGGCCCGTGTGCACCCCTCCATGCCTCCTCTCATTGGGGGTGAGGGCAAAGCCTCCTCTGACATCTAGGGAGCTGACTTTGGGAGGGGTGGGTGGGTATCCAGTCGCATAAAGACGGTTCGGAAGGCCTATGTAGGGAAGGGGTGATAGGCGAGAGTCGCGTAGTACTAGTATGGTAGTCGGCGTGAGCTTCCGGGCGAGCAGTAGGCATGGGTTGTTTCTCCTCTCTGTATGTCGATAGTGGGAGCTGGTATTGGGGGGACTAGGGGCAGCACGAATAGACAGGCCCTGGGGTTTTACAGTATCCAGTGAGTATTTAATGGTTGGGATGTGACTCGGCAGTTGGCATGAGGGGGGACAAGAGGTGGGTGGGGGTGGGGCAGAGGGAGAGAAGGTAAGGCGGAGTGAGGAGGAAAGAGAAAAAGAGAGAGTGAAAGACAGAAAGAGGGAAGTAGGAAGAGAAAAAAAAAAGGGGGGGCAGGTCGAGAAGTTAGGTGTTGGACGGTCGGGACCGGGCACTCCGCCGCGCCACGCCCCCGGTCAAGTCCCAGTAGTGGTAGTCAAAGGTGTCCACGAGGTCCCCCACACAGGGGGTGACCCCGGGATAGATCCATCCCATGTGGGGGTCACAGTGAGCAGACAATCTGGGGGTGTCTCAGTCAGAGCCCCCCAAAAGGGTGCGGCACTCCGCCGAGGCCACGTACTGGTTCCAATGGTACCATTTTTGTAGGTGGGTTTCTAGGTCGTCGTCCATCCTGGCCTTCAGGTCCTCCATTTTCAGAACCTCTCCCATCCGGGTGAGCCAGTCGCGATAAGTTGGAAGAGTCGAGGATCCCCAAGTCCGAGCCACCATTAATCTTGCCGTCATGATCATGGGGAGCGCCACAGATTTCCTGAGGGCCCCTACCGAACAAGGAACCTGCGTGAGTAGGAACGCGCCCGCCGTATGCGGTAAGGACAGGCTGGTCACTGATGCCACTGTGTCTCTCACTTGTGTCCAGAACGGGGCGATGAGCGTGCACTCCCACCATACGTGTAGGTAGGTTCCAGTCGCAAGGTCACACCTCCAACAGTTTGGACTAAGACTAAGACCTATCCGGAAAAGAAAGGCAGGTGTACAGTACCACATCGACAGGACCTTATAGGAGTTGGTTTGTAGTCTAGTCTGCAGGCTGCCATGATGGGTCAATTCATATGTGGCCTGCCACTTCTCATCCGGTATGTGGGTGTCCAGCATCTGCTCCCAGGAGCTCTCAAAGTTAGGCGGGGATTGGTGTTGTGCGGATTGGAGAAGGCCATATAGAACCGAGATCCCGTGTTGGAGGGGTTGTTTAGCTATGCAGAGGGATTCAAAGGATGTGAGTGGGCGGATCAGTCTGTGACGGGCTGGTAGTGAGAGTAGGTAGTGGGTGATCTGTCTGAAATTAAAACGTTCTAATGCGGAGGGGGGGGCTCTGGTGTCCCCTCACCCCCTGGTAGGCGTAGGGTTGATCCGTCCGTAAAGGGGAGTGCCCTTGGCGAGATGGCCGTGTCTATCCTTCGCTTCAAGCCAGGGTGGACGCCGGCCGCGAAGGCCAGGTTGGCCGTGAGGGGCAGCAGAGGCGAGGGGTACGACGTGATCGAGCACCGGCGGATTACAGAACGCCACACGCGCAGCGTGGCTCCCACAAACGGGTGTTGGAGGGCGAGTGGGGA
This sequence comes from Leptobrachium leishanense, assembly GCA_009667805.1. Classification (NCBI taxonomy): domain Eukaryota; kingdom Metazoa; phylum Chordata; class Amphibia; order Anura; family Megophryidae; genus Leptobrachium; species Leptobrachium leishanense. Next base: position 52,638 of record RXON01004124.1, on the reverse strand, counting down.
TCTCTGGTCCGCTGCGATCCAGGGTAGTACGGACGTGGGGTGTGGAGTAGCGTCACATTCCAGGTCTTGCCACAGGGCGCATCTGCCGCCCGTGGTCCATGCCACTATTCTTTGAAGGTGTGAGGCTTCGTAATAGTGTCGAAAGTTGGGGAAGGCCAAACCCCCGACGACTTAGGGCGTGTAAGGACTTGCAAGCTGATTCGCGGTTTAGCCTTCCACCATACAAAGCGTATGCACTCAGACCGGATCCTCTGGAAGAACGTCTGGGGTATGTGTATCGGCAGCGTCTGGAATAAATAGAGCAACCTTGGGAGTACGTTCATCTTCAACACCCCTATTCTACCGAGCCAGGAGATCCTCAGGTGGGACCACTCCTTGAGATCTCGGCTTAGGTCTGTCCAGAGCGGCAGAAAGTTCTCATGATAAAGGTCTTGAGGCGACTTAGTGAGCCAGATGCCTAAGTACCGCATCTTGGAGGGGCACCATATAAATGGGTGTATCCGGCGGAGGGCCCTTTCTGCCACACCTGGGATATTAAGATTCAGCACCTCGGATTTATCCATATTGAGTTTCATGTTAGACAACGTGCCATAGATCCTGAACTCCTCTACTATTTCCGGTAAAGTAGCCAAGGGGTTAGTCACATAGAACAGTAGGTCGTCGGCATACGCCGAGACCTTGTGTGTGCCAGTTTTACCTGTCAGGCCGGTGATAGCCCCATTGCGTCGGACGGACTCCAGGAAGGGTTCTAGTGTGAGGGCGAACAGGAGTGGGGAGAGGGGACATCCCTGTCTGGTGCCGTTCCGTATTTGAAAGGTGTCTGAGAGGATCCCGTTGACCCTCACATGGGCGTTTGGGGAGCTATAGAGTGCGGCCACCCAGGAGATAAATTCCATTGGCAATTGCATGGCGCGGAGCGTGGTGAACAGAAAACGCCACGATACCCTGTCGAATGCCTTTTCGGCATCGGTTGACAGGAGTAGCATCGGAATCTCCCCCCTACGCGCTCTATGTATGGCGTTCAGGGTACGGGTAGTGCCATCCCTGGCTTCTCGCGCCGGGATGAATCCCACCTGGTCTTTCTGTACCAGGAACGGCAAGACCGTGCTCAGCCGTCGCGCCAAAATCGTGGCGAAGATTTTAAGGTCGGTGTTCAGCAAGGAGATCGGCCTGTAGCTGGAGCATTCCTTAGGGTCTTTGCCGTCTTTAGGAATTACTATGATCGTGGCAGCCAGAGTATGGGGGTGAAGGGTGTGGGCCTCCAACAGGGAGTTAAGTGTGGCTGCGAGCGGGGGGGCCAGGGTGGCGCCGAAGCGCTTGTAATATAGAGAGGGGAGGCCATCTGGGCCCGGCGCTTTACCATTTTTCTGTGTTTTGATGGCTGCCGTGATCTCCTCCTGGGTAATAGGTTCTCTGAGCGTGGTGCGCTGCGCCTCTGTAAGGCGAGACGGTATCCGCGTCCTAAGGTATCGGTCCAGGTGGGTAGTCGACATTTGATCGGGCTCCTCCGCCGAGTGATACAGTGCCGAGTAGTATTCTCGGAATGATTGAGCTATACGGGCTGGGTGCGGGGTATCCACGCCATCTTTCATGCGAATCATTTGAACGTATGTCCGTGCTCGTTGTTTCTTTAGAAGTCTCGCAAGGAGGCGTCCCGGCTTATCCTCGTGTAAGGCGAACCAGCATTTAGTTTGTAATATGGCCCGTTGGAGTTTAGGGCTCAGCACGTTCGTTAGTTGCGTGCGGGCCTGTATGAGACGCGCGTAGGTGTCCGCGTCATGCGAGGCGTGATGTTCGAGTTCTATTCTCCGGATCTCAGTTAACAGTTCCTACATTTCTGCTTGAAGCGCCTTCCTCTTGCGCGACGCCCACGAGATCAGCTTTCCGCGAATAACCGCCTTATGTGCCTCCCAGATGGTCGGTGGTGGCACTTCCGATGTCTGGTGGTCAGCAAAATATGTCTGATAGCTTTGGTCACGTCGGCCCGCAGTAGTGGGTCCGCCAGTAGCGAGGTGTTAAGTTGCCACGTCCCCACCCTAGGACTGAGCAGGGGCGAGGCGACGGTCAGTACCACCGGCGCGTGGTCCGACCACGTAGTGGCTTGTATCTCCGAGGCTCGCACCAGAGGAAGGTCATACTGGGGAACAAAGAAGTAATCCAGTCTAGTGTAGGTGTTATGGACGGCGGAGTAGTAGGTGTAGTCTCTGGTGGTTGGGTTCAGTGCCCTCCAAGTGTCTACCAGTCTGAGGGTCGTTAGGGAGCGTTGTATGCGTCTCCGTTGCCTTGAGGGTATCCGGTGGGTGGCAGAAGAGGAGTCCTCTAGAGGGTTAAGGGGGAAGTTAAAATCTCCGCCCAGAACGAGTGTGCCGTCCATGAAGTATTCTAGAGTCTGTAAGGCAGTAGCCAAGCGCATGTGTTGATTCGTGTTGGGCAGGTAGAGGTTGGCGAACGTGTAGGTGGAAACCGCGATCCTGCCCTTGACGTAAAGGCATTGCCCATCTCCCGCTCGGTATATGTCCGTCATCTCAAAAGGGATGGTGGAAGCAAACAAGATGGCCGTTCCTTTGGATGTGGAGTCCGGGGCGTGATCGAAGTAGCCCATTGGGAAGCGTCGGTCTCGTAGGGTGGGGGGGCTGCGGAGCTAAAATGAGTTTCCTGTATAAAAGCCACTGAGGCTCGCATAGACGCCAGGTCTCTAAGGAGCCTACGTCTCTTCTCTGGTTTGTTGAGGCCTCTCACATTATAGCTCACTATCCTAAGATCTCTTGGAACGAGGACCGTGCCGCGGACCCCGCCATCCGGGGCGGGTAGTTCCGAGGCGTGAGTGGGGGGGGAGGCGGTGGTGCAGGTACAAAAAGGGAGAGTGGGTATTAGAGTGAGATTGAGGAGAGGTATAGGGAAGTATAAGCAGAGTTAAGTATAGAGAGAGTAAAAAAGAGAGAAAGGGAGGGAAAGAAAGAGAAAGAAAGAGAAAAAAAAAAAAGGAGGGGGGGAAGGTGGCCGAGAGAGGTGAGGGGGTGAGATACGAAGTAGTCGATTTACCTAGGGGGGTGGGTGGTAGCACGGCGGGTGGTAGGGTGATCAGAACAAGGGGAGGGAGGTAGACTCTCGGGGCTGTAGGAGAGTGGCTTTATATCCACGCCGATGGGCGGGATAAAATGTGGGGGGCACTAGTGTCGGTCAAGAGAGGGTGAGTCCCTCCGCCTCTAAAACAGAGGGGGGACACAGTAGGGCTCTCTCGACTATTCAGTGACACTCACCCCGAGGAGGCATGTGGGGTTCTGCCCGAACCAAGCGGTAGAACTTGTATGTTAAATGTGTAAGTGTTAAAAATATGAAGGTAACACAATATGACTTCTGCGGGAAACGTTTCCGATCCAGGTGCGGGTGAATCTTCGGATCTCCGGTGGAGGACTTTCCGGATCGGGGACAGATGAAGCTTCGGATCTTGCGGGATCGGCGAAGGATTCGGATCTTACCGCAATCCCTCGCAATACCGAAGCGCGGTACACGGCCGCGCCCTTCGGATCGGATCTCTCAATCTGGGAACCGAACACCTTCCGCTGCGCCTCAGCCCTGATGCTCGATGCAGGCACAGAGCGCTCGGTTCGGTTCGGATCTGGGTGGCCACCGTACCCTGAGATCGCGGAGGATGCTCAGATACGAAAATACGGCGGGGAAATAACCACATCAGTCGAGGCTGGATGCACTGCTAAATCTGGCTTTATTATTTACAGTTCAAGCATTTATCAACTTTCCACAAATTACAATACAATGGGAATCCTTGCCCGCCCTCCCAGGACCCATTGGCCATTACGATTCGGGGAGTCGCCGATTCGGACCGGACGGTCCGAATCGGCCATTTTACGATTCGAACCGGATGGTTCGAATCGGCCATTTTCCGAATCGAAGATTCTGAACTGCGCCACAAGGTGATCGGAAAATGGCGGCGGGCAAGGCAGACAAAGGGAAAATACATTTCGCAATAAACCAACGGGGACACTTTATTACACCACACAATAATCACATCTAAATAAAAGTACTTGCAAAACTAGGTGCGTGCCACCGCACCTAAGTGTCCATAGCCACCACTGTCACTGCACCGCCCCTGGCTGAGGGTGCTGGGCCATTCCGTGACAATGACAATGTATCACAACACAAAACTGAAACTCCAATCCTCTCCGACTGAAGGTGTGGAAATCATATACAGTGGTAAGCGTAGCTTCGAGATCGTAGCGTAACCCATAAGCTTTTAAAACCCTGAACGGCATGGCAGCCTTATGCAGGTGCCATTCCGTTCTATTCTGTAGTGCGATAATGGGGAATATAGGGACAAGCGTGCGAATGCTAATAGAGGCTAAGACACATTCGGGTTCCCTCGTCCGATCCCCCGCCGCCCGCCCGCCCCCCCGCCCCAGCCCATCGCACGCCCGAGACCCCACGCAATCAGGTTCCTTGAGCGTCCTTGGGTGTTGTTGTCACAGTTTCCCAGTCGTCCCTCCCAACCTCCCCCTCCCCCCATGACAAAACGGGGCAAATGTTCCGCTCAAGTTGCGTGATAAGCGTGTAATGGTGGGAGTAGGGTGGGGGTGAGGAGTGGGAGAAAGAAAAAAAAAGGGGGGGAGCGGCGAGAGCCGCTGGGGCTTAAGTCTCGTTGCTTATGACGGGTGTTTGGGGCGGCATCCGTGGAAGGGGTAATCGCCCTGGGGGTGCGTGTGCCCACGTTAATGTCTACGGTGTTCGTTTCCCCAGGGCGTCTTGTCCCAAAAGTTGGTCCGTGGGTGCAGCGTAGCGTCTGTCCCGCACTTACCAGTGGAGGTCATCGGATGAGGCACTTGAGGTTCATTGGCACCCATGGCGTCCCCGGTGCCCGCTCGCGGCTGTCCACGCGTGACACCGTGCGGCCTCTCTTCCATAGGTAGGGAGCTGGTGCTCAGTCTGCAGGTCCGTCAGGTCATTTCAGGGAGCACCAGCAGACAGGTTGTATGTCCTGGGTGCAGTCACAGGGAGGCGCCTCCAAGTGTCCCGTCCCAGTGTGTCGAAGCGGGAGTATATGGGCAGTGCGAGGTCCCGCCAGGACCCCCGGCGGACAGGGCGTCCCCGGGGCCTCTCCCTTGGCAACTCTGTGGTCCGGCATCTTGCGGTCAGGTGTGCAGCGCGCAGCCCGGTTGCCCAGCCTCGCAGGTGGCAGGCCACGTGGGAGAGATCAGGGTGGCAGAAGTGCTCATGGTGGGCAAAAAGAGAGGGCCTCGTACGGTCCATGTGTCCTATCCTCATGTGATTCTGTGTGAGGTACCGGTAGTCCATGTGTCTCCTGACGACCAGCATCCCAGGTGCGTGGCGTATCGTCCGCAGGCCCCTTGTCATCTTATAGTTTACAGAACGGCGTCCGGGGGATCACGATCCACCGCGGCTCGGGCCTCTCCTGCCCCGCGTCGGCGTGGGGGACGCTGGGTCCGGGCCGGTCCCCCCAGGCGCCATGTCTCTCCCCGCTCCCAGTCCAGGACCTCCATCGGTGGTAACTGGAGCGCGGCCGCGAATTCAGGGACATCACGGGGGCAGTGTATGGAGTGTGTCGTGCCATCAATGCGTACCGTGAGAGCCAGCGGAAATCCCCAGCGGTAGGGTATGTTTCGTTGGGCGAGCGCCTGGGTGATCGGCCGGAGGTGGCGGCGGGCCACTAGCGTGAAAGGCGTGAGGTCATGGTAGATTTCTAGCGACTGACCCCAAAGTCCCAAGTTCTGGCGTTGCGAGTGTGTTTCAGTAGTTGTTCTTTAAGTCGGTAGGATGCAAAGTTGCAGACGACGTCACGTGGCGGTTCTCCATCTTGTGGTCTGGGTCGTAGTGCTCGGTGAGCTCGGTACATCTCAATGGGAGAGGCGGGTGCACGCCCGAGGACCTTATTAAAGAAGCGGCTGAGCTTCTCCTCCAGCTGTTCGGGTGGGTCCTGCTCCTTGAGGCCGCGGATGCTCAGGTTGTTCCGGCGGCCCCGATGTCCACATCGTCCACCAGTCGGTGGAGGTCGGAGTAGGCCTCAGGGTGGGCCAGGGTCATCAAGGGTTGCTCAGCCACTGCCTGTTCCAGGCGAGTCACGCGGCCCCCGAGGTCGGAGACCTCTCCACGCACCTCCTCCGCATCGCGGCTCACTGAGGCATGGAGGTCTGTGAGCATGTCGGCGAGGTCCGCCTTCGTCGGCATCCCCGCCAAGATCGACTCCAGCCGGAGTTCGAGTCTGGCTATGGCCGCAGTGGGGTCAGGTCCGGTGGATGGAGGTGCCGCGTCCGCCATTTTAGGCGCCGGGGAGCACGAGGCCGGTCGGGCTGCGGGAAGCAGGTAGTCGTCCAATGGACGTGCAGCGGCTCTAGGAGGTCTCGCTGGGGTCCTGGGGTCACTTGGGGACTTCTTGCCGCGTACCATGCTATGTCTGGTGCGGAGTTAAAGGCTTTTAGTCGGAGAGGAGGACGGAGCGGAGTTAGTGTGCGGCCATCTCGTTCGGCAGTCCGGACACGCCCCCACTAATTTCTTTAAAACATTTGTGAATTGAGGTGATCTGTGTCTTGTCACACAACCAGTACCACGCAGTATTTTGGGGCTCACAAACTTCTTTAAAACATTTGTGAATTGAGGTGATCTGTGTCTTGTCACACAACCAGTACCACGCATTATTTTGGGTGTCACTAATTTCTTTAAAACATTTGTGAATTGAGGTGATCTGTGTCTTGTCACACAACCAGTACCACGCAGTATTTTGGGGCTCACTAACTTCTTTAAAACATTTGGGAATTGTTATAATCCGTGTGTTCTCACTGGCTGCCACCCATCAAGGGGTCAAACTGATTTATAGGAGGTTTCACTGCCACCCATCAAGGGGTCTCACTGATTTATAGGAGGTGTCTAAAACTTGCAATCTGTGTCTTGTCACTGGCTGCCAGCTATCAGGGTGTCTCACTGAGTTATACCAGATTTCTTTACATCTTTATACCAGAGTTGAATCAGAGTTCTGTATATATTAATCTATATATCACTCACCATGTCTGAAAGAACAAAAAGGACAGGCAGATACACAGATAAGAGGGCAAGCAGCCCCTGTGTTGGGAGGCTGTGCCTCTGGTCGTGGTGGACGAGGTGCATCCTCTGCAGGGGCACGCTTGTCCTTTCTAACTGGTGCTGGCCGTCTTAAGCAGCAGCAACATACAGAGGACTTGGTGGATTGGCTAACACGGCCATCCTCATCCTCCGAGTCCTCTGCCAGCCAGGCTTCTATTGCTTTACAGTCCACCTCAGCTGCCAAAGAATCTAATGCAGCCTCCATGTCCACAGCTACTCCTGCCGTAGCCTCGCTATCACACACGGAGGAGTCAGCTGAATTGTTTGACTACAATGAGAGTGACATGCTGCTTGAGGATGCGCAGCAAGTACAGTGCTCTGATTCAATCTCTGAGATTGAGGAAGGGAGTATAATCAACCCAGAGGAAGGGGGTGCCAGTGATGACACACAAATAACTGGCACTCATGTTGCCCCAGCAGCTGCAGCATACTGCCAAGTTGGCTCCAGTGACGAGGAGATAGGGGGTGATGATGACAATGATGATGCGGTCACTGACTCCACCTGGGTGCCTGATCGAACAGAGGAATTAAGTGAGGAAGAGGAGGAGGAGGCACAGCAAACACGAGGCACAACATCCTCTGTGACCAACCGTAGCACTAGCCAGTCCAAGGCATCACATGTCAGAGCTGCTCTGGTGCAGAGCGCTGTTGTCTCAAAGAACACATGCAGGAACTCTGTTGTCTGGGAGTCCTTTAAGAAATGTGCAGTAGAGCGCAGCGTTGCTATTTGTAATCTATGTCAGATGAGTCTTAAGCGTGGGAAAGATACCGGACACTTCGGTACCATGTGCTTGAGGTGACATATGAACAACTGCCACACATCCCGTTGGTGCAAAACTTTGCGTAGGTCCTCCTCCGCCTCATCTGTCTCTACCCCAATGTATGTCATTGCCTACAACCTCCACCGACAGGGATGATGCTACAGTAATGGATGTACCAGGTCCTTCCTCACAATGTGACATAATCCCAGCAGCTGACGATTTACGCAATCAGATTACGTTGCCCCAGCTGCTGCAGTGAAAGAAAAAATATAGTCCCAACCATCCCCAAGCACAGCGTCTAAATGCCAGCTTAGCAAAATTACTCGCATTGCAGCTGCTGCCTTTCCAGCTGGTGGACTCTGCTCCCTTCCGTGAATTTGCTGAATGTGCTGTACCACAGTGGCAGGTTCCAAAACGCAAAGGTGCATGTGACTTTAGACACGTGGTCCAGCAAGCATGGACAGGGTTGTTACATTTCCTTCACGGCACACTGGGTAACTCTGATTGCAGCTGGGAGGGATCCAAGATGGGGCTCTGTGCTGGAGCTTGTTCATCCACCATTCCTCCAGAAAGCTGTTTGTATGAGGTCTGTCTGCTCCACCACCTCTCCCTCTTCCTTCTCTGTCTCTGGCGAAGTGGCAGTTAAACCGACGCCTGACAGGGTCTACGCAATGGCTCAAGCAAAAAGATGTCATACTGTGCTTGAGCTGGTTTGTTTAGGGGACAGAAATTCTATCAGCTCTGCAGGGGCAGGTGCAGAGATGGTTAACACCACGCCAGCTTGAGCTGGGAATGATCGTCTGCGATAATGGCAGCAACCTTCTCTCCATCCTACGCAAGGGTAAATTGACGCATGTACCATGCCTAGCACACATCCTAAATCTGGTGGTACAGCGTTTCCAAACCAAGTACCCAGGGCTGCCAGAGCTTCTCATCCAGGCCAGAAAAGTCTGCAGCCACTTCAGATGGTCATTCCCAGCAAGCGTTCGCCTGGCAGAAATTCAAAGAGAATTCCACCTTCCCACAAACGTCTGATCTGTGACATGCCCACCAGGTGGAACTCGACATTAGCAATGCTGCAGCGTCTGCACAAGCAGCAGAGGGCCATCAACGAGTATCTGTGTGAGTATGGCACAAGGACAGGTTCAGGTCAACTTGGTTTTTTTTCCCCCCCGCAGTGGCTGATGATCAAGGATGCATGCACTGTACTGTCACCATTTGAGGAGGCAACGAGGATGGTGAGCAGGGACAGTGCATGCATCAGTGACACAATTCCTTTAGTGTTCCTGCTGGAGCACACTCTGCAGGGAATTATAGATGTGGCTCTAGAGGCAGAGCAGCGGGAGGAAGAGGAGGCCTTCCCTAGCTCTCAAGGCCCCAATCTTTCCGCAGACAGCATTCCAGTGGGTCCTACTCAGATCAGACAGGAGGAGGATGAGGAGGAGGAGGAGGCAGAATATTTAAGTAGTGGGGCATTGAAGGTGGGGATTCCTCAAGGGAGGGTTTCGTGTGCCCAGAAACACAAGGGCTAGTGCATGGCTGGGAGGAGGAAGTGCACGATACGGTCATCCTCATTGACCAGGAAGACTCGGAAGCTAATGCCACCTCCAACCTACGCTGCATGGGCTCCCTAATGATGCAAAGCCTGCTAAAGGACCCCAGGATTTGTGCTACCAAGGAGAGGGATCATTACTGGTTGGCAACCCTTCTTGATCCACGATACAAGGGGAAAGTTGCAGAGCTCATCCTGCCCGCACAGAGGGAGCACAGGATGAAAAAACTTGAGGACGCTCTAAAGCGACACTTGTGTAACACCTTTCCAGGCACTGGTAGATTACCAAGTGCTGACACACATGTTTCTGAGGCTGCGGATGATCAGAGGAATAGTGATGAAGGCCAGGGCGCTTGACTGATGCATTTTTAATTTTTTTTAGTCCTCGATGCCCAGGGACGTCAAATGTAGGCACCCATTGCCAGTGTCTTCACCATATGGTGCAGGACTACCTAGGGGCAAGGGCAGACCTGGATACCTTTCCAGCAGATGATCCACTGGCTTACTGGGTGTTGAGATTGGATCACTGGCCAGAACTTAGCCAATATGCTATGCAGCTACTAGGTTGCCCTTCATCTAGCGTGCTTTCCGAAATGACTCTGTAGACCGGCTGACATTTATAAAAATGAATCAGTCCTGGATCAGCAGCTATCAATCCCCTGATGCTGAAGTAATGGAATAGATCAGGGATGTCTTCTGCATTCACAAAACCTCCAGCACTGCACTCTTCCACAATACCACAAAAGGGTTACGGTGTGAAGGCACTTGCTACCATGAAAGGCACAATATTTGGCTGCACTGACGCCTGTGCCAGATTTATATCATTTTAATTTTTTGAACCGCAGGGTCCAACCCTGCACTCTTCCACAATACCACAGAGGGGTTACTGTATTATGATGGCACTTGCAGGCCTGGCACCAAAAGCACAATATCTGGGTGCACTGACGCCTTGACCAGAATCATATATTTTCAATATAGGACCACATGGTCCACCCCTGCATTCTTCCACAATACTACAGTAGACATGTGCACAACACAAAATTTTGTTTGAACTAATGGATTAGTCCTAATATGCAATTTATTTAGTTGCTAAAAAAATTTGTTTTCAGTTCTTTAGTATGAAAACTAAATTCATTCATCCGAAAACCAGTGGATACAATTACTATAGTAGTGGCTCCTCAGAGGGCTGATATCGCTGCTTGTTACAGTATCTCTCACTCTCAGGACAATGTGTCAGGCAAAGCTGTTACAGTGACTGCTGCTCATCACAGTGCTCAGTTTCAGTAAAACTAGTAAATAATAGTTTTAGATATAAGAGGTTATAACAATATTCCTTGTTTTGCTGAAACTCTGAGCGCTGTGATGAGCAGCAGTCAGTTTCTGTAATAGCTGAGCCTGATACATTGTACTGAGATAATATAACAAGCAGCCAATCTCAGCGCTCACAGTCACTGAATTTAAAGGGCTCAAAAAAAATGCTCCTCTCTGTATAATGTATAGAACATCCTTCTGTATTAATTAATACCCCTCTCTGTATAATGGATAGAACATCCTTCTAAATTAATGTCCCTCTCTGTATAGAACATCCTACTGCAGTGGCATGTGGAGGGTGCAGAACTTTGGAATGCAATGCTTATCCAGCACAGGAGAGGGAACTTTTACTTAAACAGGATTATAAATGCAGGGGAGAGGGAAAATATTAACTTAAATCGGTCTGAAAGCTCAGAGAATAGATGACTGGTGCAAATTTATTTTTATAATAAAATAAAGCCCTTTAAATCCAGGGAAAACATTCAAATAAATCACACTGAAGATTCATAATGACAGAGTAACTGTGAGAGCTGGATACTAACAGGGTTATCCAAAGAGATTCGAAAAGTCAGCGCACGTTCGGTGACTTTTCGTTCTCTTCAATTCGGTTCCTTTTGCCGATTGCATTTCGGTGACCCTGCGGTGTATTCAGCAAACAGCACAGGGTCCCCGAATTGCAGGGAAAAGCTGCCGAAAACCCAACGAAAACTAACCGAATGCACGCTGAAAACAAGCAAAAACATCTGGATTAACCTTCGAAAAAGCCGAACAGGAGCCGAACAGGAGCCGAACAGGAGCCGAATCACACAGAGCCAAAGCAGCTGTGACGTAGAGGAGGCAGTGAATAAATTAGCAAAACCATTTGTATGAATCTGGGAAAATGAAACGCTGTTTGCAAAGAAACTACTGAGCAAAAATGTCTGAAATTTTCACAGCAGGTCCAGGGAATAATAATAAAGAGGGCTGTTACAAAAAAAAATAAGTAAACTGAAAAAAAAATTAAAAAAAATCGGACTTTTTAAAAAAATAAAAAAATCTGAAAAATGCTTAAAGTATCCTAAAAAATCTATAAATAAAGAGACTCTTTACTGCAGAATTTTATAATGAACGGTTTATTAGATATTGAATTAAAACGGGAATATTTTTAACATTGAAGCCTATGGGATTCTCCTGAATAAATTTGCCGAATTAAACCACCAAATGGCAGGGCATTAGGGGAACCTTTCACTGCTGGTTTGTGTTCTCTGAATAGCCGAAGCAGTGCTTTTTCATGGGGGTTTCACTGCCCTCGAGCAGGCACCGAACAGGCACCGTATGTTCAGGCAATTCGCCAGGATTTGGTGAATTGCCTGCTCTCTGGATAGCCGAATGGTCAGGAAAGGTAACCGTGCACTGATTTTCAGCATTCGGTTACCTTTCTCAAGCAATTCGGATCTCTTTGGATAACCCTGTAAATGTATCAGATGTAAAAAGCCCTTTATAACAAGCAGCACTGGGAGAGGAGAGGGACTTTACATAAAACGTGTATTATAGATGAGGAAAGGGGGATAATGCTCCTGGATAATATAAAATGTATCAGACCTAAGCCCCTATTATGCAGAGCGGGAGGGGAGATAACACACGTTTTATAAAGTCCCTCTCTTCTCCCAGCGCTGCTTGTTATAAAGGGGTTTTACTATCCAGCCCTCCTCTGTCATTAGCTTTCAGTGTGATTTATTTGAATGTTTTCCTTCTCCAGCTGCTTTTATCATCTTGTCTGCCTCATAGACATGCAAGGGTTAAGTAAAGGTTTCCTCTCCTGTGCTGGCTGGCTGTGTTGCGAGTGAGTATTCTGGAGCTCTATCACTGTCAGATTTTTTACTAGGGGTTGGGAAGGATTACGCATACAAACCTTTTCTGTAGCTTTGCGATGTTGCGCTCTTCATTGCTGGTCTCCTTCACTCATCAATGTAATATCACAAAAAGGACTGAAACTAAAATGTAATGCATTTTATTTTAGTTTCTTTCGTTTTTTGTACTAAGCAGTTTCGTATCTCTTGAGTCATACGAAAACTAAATTATCCCAAAATTCGGACTAAATCGCACTAAATGCACATGTCTATACTACAGAGGGGTTACTGTATGATGATACTTGCTGGCCTGGCACCAAAGGCACAATATCTGGGTGCACTGATGCCCATTACCGGATAAAAAACTTTTCAATATAGGACCACATGGTCCACCCCTGCACTCTTCCACAATACCACAGAGGGGTTACTGTATGATGATACTTGCTGGCCTGGCATTGCCTTTCGAATGATACCCAACATGACCAGGTATAAAGTAAAAATAAATTTAAAAAAAAAAAACTGTATTTTTTTTGTGTGTTATTTTTATTAATGCAGCAATATTGTTCACATTTCAATTATAATGTGAACAATGATGCTGCACTAATGATTTTTTTCTATGGGGTGTATTTGCAATAAATCACGTAATTCCCCCCACAAAATGTAACAAGTCCCCATTTCTAATTTTTGTACATTCGCACCCCATAGAAAACATAACCGCAAACGCTCATGTGATAAAATGTGAAAAAAAAACCACTTTACACACTGCAGATGATTAAAAATTCAATTTTTATTGCATTTTTTGTCATAATGTACAGGCAGAACATGACGTATTCATATAAAAATGATATATTATGAATCTGCGGAGTCTGCCAGAAAGAACTATATCTAATATGTCTGGGTCATTTAATAAAATGTGGCTTCAAATCGCGTTTAAACATGATGAGCAAAAGCGGTAAAAATTAGCTGAGCACAGCGGTGAAATGCAGGGTTAAGGGGTTAAACAGCATATCAGAGGAAGATTTACAGGGTTATTCAGAGAGCGTGAAAAGCAGGAGAATGACTGGAGAATGAAAAATTCTAGGTCAAAATAGCCAAACCAGAAAAATTCTCCCATTTATCTCACTTTCCAAATAGGCTATTTTGACCTCGAATTTTTCATTCTCCAGTCATTCTCCTGCTTTTCACGCTCTCTGAATAACCCTGATAGTAGAGAAATGAACACTTCTCAGAAGCACCACTGGTGTATTTTGGCCTAGGCCAACAAGGCCCAGGCCTAGGGCGGCACTTTCCAGGGGGCGGTGGCCCGCTGGGTGGCCCCACCCCTAAAAAATACTTTGAAATACTTTTGAAAACTATTTTACCAGGAAGGAAACATTGAGATGTCACTAATTTTCAAGTATGTCCTGGGTAGGCAAGGCCTAGGCTTTCACTTTCCAGGGGGCAACAAAAAAACCTCACCACTAATTGGGTTACTCACAGAGCACCGAAATGACGCCAACATTTTGGTGTTCTGTAGTTCCCTGTGCTTCGGGGAATAAAATTTCCCCACCCTGCAGTGAATTCACCATTCACCGCAGGGTCCCTAAAGTGCATGGAGTCGGCCGCTGTATGCTGCCACCGCAAACCCGTGGCCTGCTGTTTTCAAAAGAACTACTGAACGAAAATGTCTGGAATTTACATATAAGATCCTATGATTGATAATAAAAAGTTCTGTTACAGAAAAAGAAGAACCACTATAAAAAAGGGGGGGAATTTATCCCCAAAAATTCTGAAAAATCACTAAAAGGTACAAAAAAAAATCTATAAATAAATAAAGACTTTTTACTGCAGATTAAAATAATAAACGGTTTATTAGATATTGCATAAAAAACCGGAATATTTTTAACATTGAAACCTATGGGGTTCGCCTGAATAAACCTGCTGATTGAAACCACCGAACATCAGAGCATTTCACTGACATTTCTCTGCTGTTTGGTGTTCTCTGAATAGATTAACCATTACTTCTCTATGGGGATTTGCACTGCCTTCAAACAGCACCGTACTTGCTGGCAGTTCGCCAAACTTGTATGTGAGCATATCACCAGGGCAGTGGTGTACTTAGAGGAGTGGCGGAGGGCGGGCCGCCCCAGGTACCAGTGATTATTGGGGTGTCATTAGGGGGTACTAGGAGGTGCCACTGTCATTGTGTGTCAGCTTTGAGCTGTGTTCTCAAACAACGAGCAGTGGAGCATGGCGTTTGCATACGGAATAAAATCGAATAGAATAAAAATCCCCCTCTCCTCCCTCCATAGCTCCTCCCTCCATAGCTCCTCCCCTGCCCCGCAGCAGCTCTAGGAGAGGGGAGGGGGATGTGATTTGTGTCCAGAGAGAGAAGATGACAGTAAACGGCAGGTAAGGGGGGGGGGTTATCAGCAGAATATGAAGCCCTGTCTGCTTACTGCTGTTTAAAGTGTACCTTTCCTTAACCAGCACTGCAGTGATAGAAATTTGTCATTGAGCTGCCTGGCTCCTGGTGAGGCTGCTTGCGTGCAGGTCACACTCGGTCCGGCCAGTCAGGTGGTACTGAGTCTCAGTACCACCTGACTGGCTGAACCACGTGACACGCATGCACGCAGCTGCCCGCCCTTTCGTTAACATGGACTGTCACTCTATTCTGGACTGAACACCCACCGGAAGGGAATCAAAGCCACGGTGCACCCTCTGGCAGTGGCACCCCACTGCTGACAAGATGGCTCCACGCACAGGCACAGCCGTGATCCTAACGTGGCCTGGAGGGACCTCCTGCTGAGTCTGTACACAGTCCCTGCTGACTCTGCACACAGCCCTACCGCGGACAGAGGCCGGTAAATGTAGAATAAATAATTGCTGTGTGCTCATATACACTCGGTTTGCTGGGAGTTTTATTGCAGTGGATTCTGATGCACTCATACACACCACACATTGCATTGCTGGGAGTTTTATTGCTGTGGATTCTGATACACTGACACACACCACACATTGCATTGCTGGGAGTTTTATTGCTGTGGATTCTGATACGCTAACCCGCACATTGCATTGCTGGGAGTTTTATTGCTGTGGGTTCTGTGATACACACTGCACATTACTGTGAGTTTTATTGCCCTGGAGCTCTGGGATACACTCATACACACTGCACATTACTGTGAGTTTTATTGCTGTACAGCTCTGTGATACGTTCATATGCAGTGCACGTTTCTGTGGATTTTATTGTTCAACCACTTAGAGCAGCTGTGATCCCGTTTACTTGACATGCGTGGCTGTTCTTTGTAAAAATGCTTGAATTTAAACATTTCATAATTTTATTTCTCAATAGATACATTTGAAATGGTATACAAAATATACAAGTAGGCACTTGGTATCCACTTTTAATATAAAGAGAGGAAAAGGCGGAGCTCTAAGAGGAAAAGGTGGAGATAAGGCTAGGGTCAGACTGAGGCAGTGCGAACGCGCGTGCAGCCGCACTTAATCACGGCCGCACTAGCAGCAGATGCCGGGTAATGACGGCCAATATACGAAGTACGGTCGCACAAAAGTCCGGCCGTGCAACGCAAGTGGAAAATGAACGCATTTTTTCGAGAACGTGAAACCGCAGGTACTGACGTACAGAGTGCGCTGCGTCTGCTAGCAGTGTGTGTGTGTGATTAGGAGACGTCAGACGCTGCTAATGTCCGGCCAACATAACGTCCAGACACAAAAAGTGTTTTATTGATGATCCGTACAAAATCACGGACGAAAATGCGCATAGTATGACCGCTATCACGTATTCTGTGAAAAAATGCGTCCATTCGTTCGAACGCACTTTTTCACAGACAACATAAAAATGCGTTCGTCTGACCCTAGCCTTAAAGAGGAAGTGTGGGGATTAACCAGGAAGAGGTGTGCCCTTGACAGGAGGGGGTGCCTCAAATTTAAATTAGGGGGTGCACGAGTTTAGTCAGGCCTAGGGCAGCACAAAACCTAAATACACCACTGAGAAGCACAGGTGTTGTTTGATACATCTGGAGACACCACACCCTATGTATAGTCTACATATATACAATGTATCAAATTGATTAGACCAGACTAAAAACACCTGCTGTTTACGCCGTTTGAAAACACAGGTCATTTAGAGGTGAGAATCTTTGCACGTACACATTCGTTTTTAATTCAATATCTAAAAAACCATTGCTTATAATATTCTGCAGTAAAGAGTCTCTTTATTTCTAGATTTTTTAGTATTTTTTAAGCATTTTTTATCCTTTTTTTTAAAAAAAAAATGCGAACTCGAACCGAACACGCCAAAAAGTTCGAAGTTCGCGAACTTGCGAATGGCCAAAGTTCGACTCGAACTCAGAACTGATCGAACCGAAAAGCTCATCCCTAGGTAGCACCTTGGTCCATAGTCAGTAGGCGGGAAGCCAACCCCCAGGCTCCTCCAACTGCCCCAGAGACAGCCGAGTCTGTCACAGTGGTCAAACGGAAGAGAAAACGCCAAGCATATTTCAGTCCGTTAGAATGCAAATGATCTATAAGAGGTTTCCATTGCCTGCGTTTAACCAACGTGGCAGGAGATAAGTCCTGGCAGACTTGTAAAGTCGTATTGTGAAACGAGAGTGGAGAAGATCTGGAAGCTCTCACAATTTCCTCCATCAGGTAATAATGCAGGCAAAGTATCATATTGCGGGGAGCGCCTTGTGGTGCCGTTCGGGCTTTCGCCATCCTGCGAATCCTATCTATAAGGAGACGTTCTTTAGGGATGTGGGGCAGCAGTGCCTGCAGCAGCACCAATACAGTGTCATGGAGAGCCTCCAGTGTAACAGTCTCGGGCAGGCCCCTTATGTGAATATTATTACGGCTGGACCTGTTTGAGAGTTCTTCCAGCTGCGTCTCTAAGCGTATAATATGGCCCTCCAGAGCGTTTACATAATCTGTAATCATATTTTGAGTCTTAAAGAGCTCATCTACCAGGCATTGCACTACGTCTGTCCGTGCTCTCAGGGCCTGGATCTCCCCCTTTACCTCTGATACACCGCGTTTCAGCCCAGCCGAGATGAAGTCTTGCATAGTGGCTGTCATCTGGTCCAGATCGCGGTGCGTAGCTAGAGAGGAAGCTCGAGCCAGCAGCTCACCACCCTGGGGGTTCGACCCCTTGTGACCGCCGCTATCTTGGGTCTTTTCCGCTGCTCATCTGGACTGAAAGATCAGGGCCCCCCTATATCTAGATTTGTGGTGTTTTTTGTGTGCCTTCATGCCTCCCCATACCCCCCTCTGGCAGGAAGTAATTGGGTCTGGTTTACGTACCGAAAATGTGCAGTAGCCACCTGTAAAATGCTGCGGTTGCTGGAGCACACAGATGAGGCGTCCGCTCATATGGTTAGCCTAGCTCCGCCCCCATTCATAGAGGCCACGAGTCAGTCTGCATTTTGGGTTGAAACTGCAAGGATCTCGTGAGTGTTATTGCCTGTGTTTCACTGAGTTTTGAGACAGAATCAGTAGTTCTGCGAGATACTGACGGCGAGGGAGCACTCTGCACCTGGACGGAAACCCCCACGTAACTTATGGTAATATTGCATTGCCTGATTCCTCGTGATTCATGTTCCTGCCCTTTGACCTGGATGCAGTACAAGACGTTGCCATGATTCCTCACAATATAAGCTTGTAGTGCAGGGATCTCAAACTCAAATCCCCCAGATATTTATTGCCTACAATTCCCAGAATTCTTTGAATGCAATAAATAGCTAGAGAATAGTGGGAATTGCAGTTCAGAAACATCTGGGGGGCAGGGTTTGGGATCCCTGTTTTAGTGTCTTCATTTCTATACATGAAACAATCTCCCAGAAGGCCATTTTCTTGTGTCCTCCTGCCACCTTCTCTCGTGCCATTACCCGATTCCTTTTACCCTCATTGTGTTGGTGGCATTTGGTGGTGACATTGACGGCTGTTCACAGGGTCTATTTTGGGGCCTGGAGCTACAGCTCCAATAGCACCTGTGTTAACCCGGCCCTGGAGACGGGTGAGATTGCATTTCTGCATTCAGATGTTTTGGAGTGTTTGTGCGGGTCATTACCCCTCCTGGTCATTATGGTCTACACACTGGTGGTTGTCGTTGTGTTACAGGTTGTGTTGATGCTTTGTATTGGTCGGTATATTTGCATAATTCATGTCAAATGAATTTCCTCGAGTGAGTGTCCTCGATGCGGCTCCACATTCCAGGTAAGGCGGAGGAAGAGAAATATTTCCCAGGAAAGTCAGGATCTAAATCTATTGTTTGGAAATAATATGGGGTGTAACCAGCGTGTCAGCAGCTTCCTCCCCCGCTCTATAAAGTCCCATCAGTGACATCTCCACAAACTAAACACCGGGTGACGACAACATGACATCTCCTGCTTTACAGATCCTTCTCGGCTGCCTGCTGGCCTGCACCGCAAGCGCAATACGTGAGTTAACCCTAAATTATCAGAACCACATAAACTGCATATTTTCTGTGTGATTTGTGTCGGGGAGGGGTCGGGTTATATCTGTGTGATTTGTGTCAGGGAGGGTTGGGTTATATGTGTGTGATTTGTGTCAGGGAGGGGTTGGGTTATATCTGTGTGATTTGTGTCAGGGAGGGGTCGGGTTATATCTGATTTGTGTCAGGGAGGGGTCGGGTTATATCTGTGTGATTTGTGTCGGGGAGGGGTCGGGTTATATCTGTGTGATTTGTGTCAGGGAGGGGTTGGGTTATATCTGTGTGATTTGTGTCAGGGAGGGGTCGGGTTATATCTGATTTGTGTCAGGGAGGGGTCGGGTTATATCTGTGTGATTTGTGTCAGGGAGGGGTCGGGTTATATCTGTGTGATTTGTGTCAGGGAGGGGTCGGGTTATATTTGTGTGATTTGTGTCAGGGAGGGGTCGGGTTATATCTGTGTGATTTGTGTCAGAGGGGTCGGGTTATATCTGTGTGAATTGTGTCAGGGAGGGGCCGGGTTATATCTGCGTGATTTGTGTCAGGGAGGGGTCGGGTTATATCTGTGTGATTTGTGTCAGGGAGGGGTCTGGTTATATCTGATATGTGTGTTGGGGAGGGGTCGGGTTATATCTGATTTGTGATGGGGAGGGGTCTGGTTATATTTGAGTGATTTGTGTCAGGGAGGGGTTGGGTTATATCTGTGTGATTTGTGTTGGGGAGGGGTCGGGTTATATCTGATTTGTGTCAGGGAGGGGTCGGGTTATATCTGTGTGATTTGTGTTGGGGAGGGGTCGGGTTATATCTGTGTGATTTGTGTTGGGGAGGGGTCGGGTTATATCTGATTTGTGTCAGGGAGGGGTCGGGTTATATCTGTGTGATTTGTGTCAAGGAGGGGTCGGTTTATATCTGTGTGATTTGTGTCAGGGAGGGTTCGTGTTACATCTGTGTGATTTGGTCAGAGAGGGGTCGGGTTATATCTGTGTGATTTGTGTTGGGGAGGTGTCGGGTAATATCTGATTTGTGTCAGGGAGGGGTCGGGTTATATCTGATTTTTGTCAGGGAGGGGTCGGGTTATATCTGTGTGATTTGTGTCAGGGAGGGGTCGGGTTATATCAGTGTGATTTGTGTCGGGGAGGGGTCGGGTTATATCTGATTTGTGTTGGGGAGGGGTTGGGTTATATCTGATTTGTGTTGGGGAGGGGTCAGGTTATATTTGAGGGATTTGTGTCAGGGAGGGGTCAGGTTATATCTGTGTGATTTGTGTCGTGGAGGGATCGGGTTATATCTGTGTGATTTGTGTCAGGGAGTGGTCGGGTTATATCTGTGTGATTTGTGTCAAGGAGGGGTCGGGTTACATCTGTGCGATTTGTGTCAGGGAGGGGTCAGGTTATATCTGTGTGATTTGTGTTGGGGAGGGGTCGGGTTATATCTGATTTGTGTCAGGGAGGGGTCGGTTATATCTGTGTGTGATTTGTGTCAGGGAGGGATCGGGTTATATCTGTGTGAATTGTGTCAGGGAGGGTTCGGGTTATATCTGTGTGATTTGTGTCAGAGGGGTCGGGTTATATCTGTGTGATTTGTGTTGGGGAGGGGTCAGGTTATATCTGATTTGTGTCAGGAGGGGTCGGTTATATCTGTGTGATTTTTGTCAGGGAGGGGTCGGGTTATATCTGTGTGATTTGTGTCGGGGAGGGGTCGGGTTATATCTGATTTGTGTTGGGGAGGGGTTGGGTTATATCTGATTTGTGTTGGGGAGGGGTCAGGTTATATTTGAGGGATTTGTGTCAGGGAGGGGTCAGGTTATATCTGTGTGATTTGTGTCGTGGAGGGATCGGGTTATATCTGTGTGATTTGTGTCAGGGAGTGGTCGGGTTATATCTGTGTGATTTGTGTCAAGGAGGGGTCGGGTTACATCTGTGCGATTTGTGTCAGGGAGGGGTCAGGTTATATCTGTGTGATTTGTGTTGGGGAGGGGTCGGGTTATATCTGATTTGTGTCAGGGAGGGGTCGGGTTATATCTGTGTGATTTGTGTCAGGGAGGGATCGGGTTATATCTGTGATTTGTGTCAGGGAGGGTTCGTGTTACATCTGTGTGATTTGGTCAGAGAGGGGTCGGGTTATATCTGTGTGATTTGTGTCAGGGAGGGGTCGGGTTATATCTGTGTGATTTTTGTCAGGGAGGGGTCGGGTTATATCTGTGTGATTTGTGTCGGGGAGGGGTCGGGTTATATCTGTGTGATTTGTGTCAGGGAGGGGTCGGGTTATATCTGTGTCAGGGAGGGGTCGGGTTATATCTGTGATTTGTGTCAGGGAGGGGTCGGGTTATATGTGTGTGATTTGTGTCGGGTTATATCTGTGTGATTTGTGTCAGAGGGGTCGGGTTATATCTGTGATTTGTGTCAGGGAGGGGTCGGGTTATATGTGTGTGATTTGTGTCGGGTTATATCTGTGTGATTTGTGTCAGAGGGGTCAGGTTATATCTGTGTGATTTGTGGGAGGGAGGCATCGGGTTATATCTGTGTGAATTGTGTAAGGGAGGGGCCGGGTTATATCTGCGTGATTTGTGTCAGGGAGGGGTCGGGTTATATCTGTGTGATTTGTGTCAGGGAGGGGTCGGGTTATATCTGATTTGTGTTGGGGAGGGGTTGGGTTATATCTGATTTGTGTCAGGGAGGGGTCGGGTTATATCTGTGTGATTTGTGTTGGGGAGGGGTCGGGTTATATCTGTGTGATTTGTGTTGGGGAGGGGTCGGGTTATATCTGTGATTTGTGTCAGGGAGGGGTCGGGTTATATCTGTGTGATTTGTGTCAAGGAGGGGTCGGTTTATATCTGTGTGATTTGTGTCAGGGAGGGTTCGTGTTACATCTGTGTGATTTGGTCAGAGAGGGGTCGGGTTATATCTGTGTGATTTGTGTTGGGGAGGGGTCGGGTTATATCTGATTTGTGTCAGGGAGGGGTCGGGTTATATCTGATTTGTGTTCAGGGAGGGGTCGGGTTATATCAAGTGTGATTTGTGTCAGGGAGGGGTCGGGTTATATCTGATTTGTGTTGGGGAGGGGTTGGGTTATATCTGATTTGTGTTGGGGAGGGGTCAGGTTATATTTGAGTGATTTGTGTCAGGGAGGGGTCGGGTTATATCTGTGTGATTTGTGTCGGGGAGGGATCGGGTTATATCTGTGTGATTTGTGTCAGGGAGTGGTCGGGTTATATCTGTGTGATTTGTGTCAAGGAGGGGTCGGGTTACATCTGTGCGATTTGTGTCAGGGAGGGGTCAGGTTATATCTGTGTGATTTGTGTTGGGGAGGGGTCGGGTTATATCTGATTTGTGTCAGGGAGGGGTCGGGTTATATCTGTGTGATTTGTGTCAGGGAGGGATCGGGTTATATCTGTGTGATTTGTGTCAGGGAGGGTTCGTGTTACATCTGTGTGATTTGGTCAGAGAGGGGTCGGGTTATATCTGTGTGATTTGTGTTGGGGAGGGGTCGGGTTATATCTGATTTGTGTCAGGGAGGGGTCGGGTTATATCTGTGTGATTTTTGTCAGGGAGGGGTCGGGTTATATCTGTGTGATTTGTGTCAGGGAGGGGTCGGGTTATATCTGTGTGATTTGTGTCAGGGAGGGGTCGGGTTATATCTGTGTCAGGGAGGGGTCGGGTTATATGTGTGTGATTTGTGTCGGGTTATATCTGTGTGATTTGTGTCAGAGGGGTCGGGTTATATCTGTGATTTGTGGGAGGGAGGCGTCGGGTTATATCTGTGTGAATTGTGTAAGGGAGGGGCCGGGTTATATCTGCGTGATTTGTGTCAGGGAGGGGTCGGGTTATATCTGATTTGTGTTGGGGAGGGGTTGGGTTATATCTGATTTGTGTCAGGGAGGGGTCGGGTTATATCTGTGTGATTTGTGTCAGGGAGGGATCGGGTTATATCTGTGTGATTTGTGTCAGGGAGGGGTTGGGTTATATCTGTGTGATTTGTGTTGGGGAGGGGTCGGGTTATATCTGTGTGATTTGTGTTTTGGGGGTCAGGTTATATCTGTGTGAATTGTGTTGGGGAGGGGTCGGGTTATATCTGATTTGTGTCAGGGAGGGGTCGGGTTATATCTGTGTGATTTGTGTCATTGAGGGATCGGGTTATATCTGTGTGATTTGTGTCAGGGAGGGGTCGGGTTATTTGGGAAATGTGTATACGAATATACACTATACAGTGTGGGCGCTTGCTAAGTGAATTGCTAATAAATAGTCAAATGCAGCCAAAAGTATGGTAAAAACACATAAAAAACAACCAAAATATGTGTCAAGACTAAGATAAAGGGATAAAAGGACCATACGGCGCATAAAACAGTGCATAAAAACAGTGAACAGCTGATTAATAGACAACTGGTTAATATTGGATAAAATATGAGTAAAATATATGGATAAGGATGTCCTTAAAATGTCAAATATAAAGTCGTTCAAAGTGCATAGGGAAAGGGCAAAAGGTGCAAAAAAATGTATATAAAAATATAAAGTCAATAAAGTCAATTTGTGCAAATGGGTGCTCAAAAAGTGCAGCAGTTCGATACTCAAGGAAGTGTTGTTGATTGAAGACAAGTGTGTGATTTGTGTCTGGGAGGGGTCGGGTTATATCTGATTTGTGTTGGGGAGGGGTCGGGTTATATCTGATTTGTGTTGGGGAGGGGTCGGGTTATAATTGAGTGATTTGTGTCAGGGAGGGGTCGGGTTATATCTGTGTGATTTGTGTCATTGAGGGGTCGGGTTATATCTGTGTGATTTGTGTCATTGAGGGGTCGGGTTATATCTGTGTGATTTGTGTCATTGAGGGGTCAGGTTATATCTGTGTGATTTGTGTCAGGGAGGGGTCGGGTTATATCTGTGTGATTTGTGTCAGGGAGGGGTCGGGTTATATCTGTGTGATTTGTGTCGGGGAGGTGTCGGGTTATATCTGTGTGAATTGTGTCAGGGAGGGGTCGGGTTGGGCGCCAAATTGAAGTGGACAATAGTAGTCCTTCATCGGATGCCAGTCTCTGGTCTAATTCGGTGGAGAAATCAGGTAAGTTATATGCGCGCATAAAGAAATCACACAGACAACGAAGAAGTCTATGTAGCCTCTCTGGTCAAAGCCAATGATTCCTCTGAATCTGTTTAATAGGTTTGGTATATTTTATAGCACGATTATACGTAAACAGATGGGAGGCAACTTAACAGTTTGATTGACTTCAGTATAAAATTGCGGACATACAGTTTATTTATTAATTAAATGGAAATCAAAGTTCAGCTATTTCCAAGGGTCAAAGTATCATTGCAAAATCAGCAATGTTCTCTACATCCTGGGTGACCTTGTGATGTTTGGAAGATGTTCTGTAACAGGATGCAAAGCACAAAACATTTGTCCTTCTTCCTACTTGTGGTTAATTGTTTTGCAGGGCCACCTGCTTGCGGTTCATTATTTCTACAGAGATGGCGAAATTACGCAAGATACATTTTGGTTTTATTTGAAAAGACAGTTATATTAATTTCGTCTTAAAGTTATAGCAAACTTAACCTAAATGAGCATTTTTCTAGGCCTTTTTCTAGGCCATTGAGTATTATAAAAGCAGATATATATATACTTGTCCACAACAGTCCCCCCTAAAAATGCACATTTCTCAAGTGTCCCCTTGGAGACGAGCCGCACCTTCATCCGTTCCCCTAATAGTCTCGCCAGCCATCCCAATTCTTCGCCGGAGGTTGAGACGAGATATTCCTATTGAATAAAACCCCTGTGTAGTCCGGGCTTCCGTGCATGGTCGAGACTGGTGGGTCAAGAGTCGGGCTTCAACTCGTCTTGCAGCGGGTCACTAACCTTGGCTTAGAGCCAAATCATAGACGGTGTTCTCGAGATAGGGGACGCATGGACCCATAATTCTGTGGCTGACTTGTTACAGGTGGGCGGAGTTCATCATACCTCTTATTCACAGGAACCCCTAGAAATTCTAGGCTAGTATAGGAAGTGCCAATATTACCCCCAGTGTCCCCACACAGTTGACTAAGCAGAACAGGTGTGGTGGATTCCACAGTTCTTTCGATAACTTTTTTTATGCAGGGTAAAACACAACATCCAATCACTGTCAACAGATCCATCACTACCAGGATAACTATCCCTATCTGTGTGAGGATCTTCTGCCAGGCACTCATCCAACTAAAATACTGATCCCATGGATCAGTAATGCCAGAGTTTTTCTTCAGTTCTTCAGACAGTTCTACCAATCGTTTAATGACTTTAGTGACCTTACCAGTGGGGCCTGTGTTATCCGGGATAAAGGTGCAACAGGAGCCACCAGTACCTTTCAGCATCGTACAGACCCCACCCCTCTCTGCCAGTAGCATATCGAGGGCCATTCGGTTCTGGAAGACCATTGCAGAGGTCGGGCCTAGCTGGTCGGCCAAACCCTGGAGGGCATCTCGGGTATAGTTAACAAACCTCTGTTGGTTGTAATAGATGTAGTTAATCCAATCAACATTCTTGTTGATGGTTACCATGGGGATTAAAGATTCAAATCCCGCCTTTACCTGGTCTCTAGCTTTGAACTCATTAGGCACCCCCTTGGGACTCCTATGACATCAAGGTAGACGTGGGGATCGAAACTGCCAGGTACAGAATTCGCCTCTCTCCTCTGTCTAGTGAGTCCGGCGGTGTGGGCTGTTGGCAGGTCATCATCAAAGGGCAGGATGTGGAGGGGCATGATGGCTTTAGCCAGAGCACACTCACCGTCCCACGCACCTACCAAGCGGGAGCGGACTCGCATGTCACCGCAGATCCAATAGACATCTCCCAGGGAGATCACCTGGTTTTGCACCTTCTCCTTCTCCACAGCGCTGTACTGCGCACAATAACCTTCTGTGAAGTTTCCAACTACCCGGCCACCGGTTCCCAAGAGGAGTGACAGGTGTAGTTCCCGGGGTAGATGGTGATACTCTCTGGGAGTCTGTGGTTTCGTTTCTGGAGGGGGTATTTGGACTTCCATTCTTTGCAAGCATCATGACTTAGAGTGGTGTTGGTAAACAAACTGAGAACGCATTCCTCGACATCCTTGGGGATATTGAGAGGTACCGTACCTAGATGAGGCCTATCAGTACCACACACATAGCAATTGGTTCTGTTGTGGGACTGAGCGGTATATTTCATCCATTCTAACCAAACATTCATATCTGAGTATCCTGTTTCAATAGCCATAGTATCCTCGAACGTGGGATCAGCGATGGCCACTATACCATTGGAAGAGAGCATCATGTGGTGATTAAGGGGTTTGGGCTGTGGGTGCGGAGGGACCCAGTCAGGGGCAAGGTACATATCTCGTAGGTGGAATTTTCCCAGGGTCTGCGGATTCTCTGAATCCCCCCTTTACCCACAAACCCAGAACATAGATACCTGAATCCCCCGGTCCTGGATGTTCTAGGGTTAGAATTAGTTTCAGTGCTGTTGCTCCTGTTCTAAACCGCACTTCTCGATCATCATACGACTCCTGCAATTCGTACTTGGGGCAGGTGTTTGGGGCCATTGTCAGTGTCATACGAGCGAGAAGTGATTTACCATTGTTATCTTTTTCGTCTAGGGCGCTTTGTGGTTTGTGTCTCCAGAAACCCCAGTATTCCATCCCACCGATGCCCAACTACCGCACTCCTGTCCCCAATAGTAATTGGTAACACACATATATATGTCATAATCATGTGGAATCCCATTTCTCCAGATACATTGCAAGCGGGGGCCTGAGCATGGGTGTATATCACAATAGTTAAAGGTGTATGTAACCACGCGAGTGTTAGATGAATTATACCAGAAAGTGGTTAGTTTGTGTTTGGCGGCAGTAGTATCCATTGTGTGGCCCATGACATGGGCATTGTCTGTCAGTTGTCCCAGGGCAGCTTCCACCTGGGCTCTCATAACCGCTTGTACCATATCATCAGCTGCCTGTCCCAATATAGCAACTACATTGTGCCCCTGGATTCCCACCCCCCAAATGAGAAGGATATACACAATCATGGTTGTTTTGTTGTCTGGTCCGCTTCTGGTGTACGGGTCTTTTTTCAGTGGGAGGCGTGGATCCCGGTGGCTTTTCCTTCCAATTTTACTGAAGTTGCAGTTGTGAGGAGGACCTGGAAGGGACCGTCGTATCTGGGCTCAAGTGGCTTCTTTCGAAGAAACTTCTTCACTAGTACCCAGTCTCCTGGGACTAGTTGATGGGTGTCATCAATACTTTCAGGGTCTGGAAAGCAAGAGAACACCTGACCATAGATATCAGTTAATATTTTTGAAACCCTTGTGACATTCGTTACTACTAGGCTGTCAGACTGTAATTGCAATTGTTGAGGGAAACAGTATTTCGAAAGGTGACAGATTGTGTAGACCGATGAGAGCATTCATCATTGTATTTGAGAGGTGTGAGGGCCCATGTGCCTATTGTACTACAGCCGAATAGAGTGCCTTAGGTAAGCACACTTTATTTCTTAGTTCTGGGTTACTAGTAGTGTGACTGGCTGCTCGAGTTCCTTTTCCTGTGTCTGAGTGAGTCTGTCTTGCTGCTTGGTCTGCTAAATGATTTAATATCAGCTTCTGGTGTACTAAACTTCCCATGTGCATTTACTTTTATCGCTGCAACCTGTGTGAGTGCGTGTAGTTGCACTTGTTTCTTTTCCTTCTGGCAGAAAGGGTGGGGGTGAGGGGGGGAAGTTGAACAGAAGTGATTGAAAATCCCTCATAGTTAACAGCATACCAGAAATAGAATCACAACCGGAATCACCCCCTTCAGGAAAAGGAAAGAGAGGAGCGGGTTTAAGACTGAGGAGAATGTTTTGGACTTAGATATCAGGTGAGAGTGACAGTATCAGGGTGCAGGAGGGAATATCGCTGGTGCAGCAGACTCGCGGAAGACAGCTAGGCGCGCTGGGGTTTGTTGATGGTAGGCAGAAACGTCATGTGGTGCCAATACTTGGGGCTGCTGATGGCTACCCGTTTTGTGCAAATTAATATTTAATCAGCAGGCATCACTAGACTGTTGTTACTAACATTCTGTGTTGTTAGATAATTGGAGGTTAAAACTTTCCTGGCATTAGTAGCTTTATCTTGTACTTAGCAAGGTCACACTCCGTCTGTGGGGTCGTCATCAACTAGAAAATCCTCTAAACTAACCAGAAAATAAAAACCGTAATCGTCTGATACTGACAGTATACCATATCCATTTTAAACCAAAAAAAAGCTATTGCTGCAGGGAAAAAACTTGCTCTACCCTTAAACTGCATAGAGTTGTATATTCCTTTTTTTTTTTTTTAATTTTATTTTCTCTCTGCAGGGTTAAAATATCTGATCTGCACGGCAATAGGAAAAAAAAAGAGAAACCAATTTAATCTTTCTAGTTTCACTTTCTGGTCTGCATCCAGCTTCCTTCTTTGTTTTTTATTATTTCTACATTATTTCTACATAAAAAAAAACATAATACGGGATATTAAGCTCACTTTTTTCTTAACCCTTAACACTTAATTCTACCCGGCTCTGTAGCACTCTGTCCTGCAGAGTAATACGGAGCCTCTCTCTCCCAAGAATATTCCGTATAAAACAATTTTTAATTAAAATAATAAACCAATAGGGTGGTATTCCATTAATCTACACAAACAATTCTAAGTATAATAATTCCGCATACGTACGCCTTGTACTTCACATATACACTACAACAGTAAACAACGCATAGTCTCTTGGCAAACAACCATCCATGGAATCATGTCATAACCAAAGCAGGTGTTTTGTCTCACCTGTCTATTCTGCTTCTGGCATACCGTGCTTTACATCCTGACATACATACATACATGTCCTTCTCATTGCTCTTTACTGGCAAGCAACCTATAGTAGCCATATCTAGGATAGGCTTTCCTAACCTCTTCTCACAATGACTCATAAACTATCATCCGCATCTTATAGATTATCATATTCTGCTTTAAAATAACTTTCATCCACTTATAAAAAATTCATTTTGTTTGCATCTATTTACACCAGTTGGAACAGGCGTCCCTGTCCAACTGCCGATTAAATCTATACCTTTTTATTGACTCATACTCAATACACATACACACACACTATATACACAAATATATATATATATATATATTTGTTCAATGGCTAGACATCATCTTGGTGGAAAGGCCTAAACCAGGGATTGTGGGTCGTGGGAAATTATCAGATACAATGGCAGTATCCCATTAAAGGCCATTGACGGCATCTGGGCTTTGGGCGAGGGCCGTCGCCTGCGGGGTGCTATACAATCCCGTTTTGAAATGGCCGGACTCTCCACGTAAAACAGGTTCTCGGTGGACGCCCCCCCACCAGGCTCCCCTTCCCCTGTGTCTGCCGTCATTCTTGGAGTTGGCTGCTGTGTCCAAGCTACATTGTTTTGGAGTTGGAGGGATGTCATGGGTGTTTCGGTAGAAAGGGTACGTGGTGTCGGTTTGCTGGGGTGGAAAGGTGATAAGATCTTGGTGCTGGGGTGGAAAAAGTGTGGGCTGGCTACGGGTGACCTGGGGTGTGGTTGCAGGTAACCCTATGTGGGACGTTAGGGAATCATCAGTACGATTTACTGAGTCATAAGAATGACCGGCGGAAGGTGCCCGCTTTCCCAACCATGGTTGACCCGGGTCACCGGTACGGTCTATCGTGTGGAGAGTGGTATCTAAATTGGGCAAATGAGGCATTATAGGGTATATTGTCGGTACCTGGCTTGTGGCTGTAAATGAGAACATGACAGGACGAGTGGTGTAGTACGACCCATCTATACTATAAAAGAGTAAGCCTTCAAGTGTCCGTCGCCAAAAGCGGTCTGCGCATGCGCGACGGACATTTGAAAGTGGCCGTTAAAACAAAACAGGTAGCTGCGCGTGCCGGCCACCTGCAAAAAAAAAAAACGCCGTGTTTA
This sequence comes from Leptobrachium leishanense, assembly GCA_009667805.1. Taxonomy (NCBI): domain Eukaryota; kingdom Metazoa; phylum Chordata; class Amphibia; order Anura; family Megophryidae; genus Leptobrachium; species Leptobrachium leishanense. The sequence goes on along the minus strand of RXON01004124.1, from coordinate 22,694 downwards.
AACGCCGAAAGCCCCGATCCTCCAGCGGAGACCGTCCTCCGGCTGTTGCGGTCTGCTCGGCGGGCATCCAGGCTCAGGCGAGCCCCCGGCTTGGTTTGGGCCTACAGGCCCAGCCGAGCCGGGGACTCGCCTAAGCCTAGAGGCCGCCGAGCAGCCAGCGACAGCCGGAGGACGGTCACCGCTGGAGCTCAGGACCGAAGTTCCCAAAACATACTCCCTAAATCGGCCCTGAGCTCCAGCAGTGACCTCCTCCGGCCGAGCAGGCTGCTAGCCGGCCTCCAGGCTCAGGCGAGCCCCCGGCTTGGCTTGGGCCTACAGGCCCAGCCGAGCCGGGGACTCGCCTAAGCCTAGAGGCGGCCGAGCACCAGCGACAGCCAGAGGACGGTCCCGCTGGAGCTCAGGACCGAAGTTCCCAAAACATACTCCCTAAATCGGCCAGAGCTCCAGCGGTGACCTCCTCCGGCCGAGCAGGCTGCTAGGCGGCCTCCAGGCTCAGGCGAGCCCCCGGCTTGGCTTGGGCCTACAGGCCCAGCCGGGGACTCGCCTAAGCCTAGAGGCCGGCCGAGCAGCCTGCAACAGCCACCGGTGGAGCTCCGGGTCAATGTAAGAGGATGTTGCCTACACATACTCACCGACATCGGCCCTTAGCTCCTCCAGCGATGGCGGTCCCGCTTCCAGCGTCCTCTCTGTCTCCGTTGGTCGCCGGTATGATGTCACGAAAGCCTTTGGCCCCGGGTCAAAATGCCGGGGTCAAAGCCTATCGTTACATCATGCCGGCGACCAACGAAGAGAGAGAGGACGCTGGAAGCGGGACCGCCATCGCTGGAGGAGCTAAGCGCCGATGTCGGTGAGTATGTGTAGGCAACATCCCCCTACATTGGGCTGGAGCTCCAGCGGTGGCTGTCGCAGGCAACTCGGCCGGCCTCCAGGCTTAGGCGAGCCCCCGGCTCGGCTGGGCCAGTAGGCCCAAGCCAAGCCGGGGGCTCGCCTGAGCCTGGAGGCCGGCCGAGCAGCCTGCGACAGCCGGAGGACAGTCACCGCTGGAGCTCAGGGCTAATGTAGGTGAGTATGTGCTCTCCACACCCACCCTGCTTGCTCGGCCGGTATCCAAGCTTAGGTGAGCCCCCGGCTTGGCGTTGGCCTAGAGGCCCAGCCGAGCCAGGGACTCGCTTGAGCCTGGAGGACGCCCGAGCATGCAACTCGACCGGCCTCCATGCTCAGGCAAGTCCCCGGCTCAACAGGACCTCTAGGCCCAAGCCAAGCCGGGGGCTCACCTAAGCTTGGTAACCGGCCGAGCAAGCAGGGTGGGTGTGGAGAGCATATACTCACCTACATCAGCCTCGAGTCCTCCACCGGTCCACACATACTCACCGACATCGGCCCTTAGCTCCTCCAGCGATGGCGGTCCCGCTTCCAGCGTCCTCTCTCTCTTCCTTGGTCGCCGGTATGACGTCACGAAAGCCTTTGACCCCGGGGTCAAAGGCTTTCGTTACATCATGCCGGCGACCAACGAAGAGAGAGAGGAAGCGGGACCGCCATCGCTGGAGGAGCTAAGGGCCGATGTCGAAGAGTATGTGTAGGCAACATCCCCCTACATTGGCCCGGAGCTCCAGCGGTGGCTGTCGCAGGCAGCTCGGCCGGCCTCCAGGCTTAGGCGAGCCCCCGGCTCGGCTGGGCCTGTAGGCCCAAGCCAAGCCGGGGGCTCGCCTGAGCCTGGAGGCTGGCCGAGCAGCCTGCGACAGCCGAGGACGGTCACCGCTGGAGCTCAGGGCCAAAGTTGCCAAAACATACTCCCCTACATTGGCCTGAGCTCCAGCGGTGACTTCCTCCGGCTGTCGCTGGCTGCTAGGCCGGCCTCCAGGCTCAGGCGAGCCCCCGGCTTGGCTCGGGCCTACAGGCCCAGCCGAGCCGGGGACTCGCCTAAGCCTAGAGGACGGCCGAGCAGCCAGCGACAGCCGGAGGACGGTCACCGCTGGAGCTCAGGGCCAATGTAGGAGGATGTTGCCTACACATACTCACCTACATCGGCCCTTAGCTCCTCCAGCGATGGCGGTCCCGCTTCCAGCGTCCTCTCTCCGTTGGTCGTCAGTATGACGTCACGAAAGTGACTTTTGTGATGTCATACCGGTGACCAACAGAGAGAGGACACTGGAAGCGGGACTGCCATCGCTGGAGGAGCTAAGGGCCGATGTAGGTGAGTATGTGCTCTCCACACCCACCCTGCTTGCTCGGCCGGTATCCAAGCTTAGGCGAGCCCCCGGCTTGGCCTGGGCTTAGAGGCCCAGCCGAGCCAGGGACTCACCTAAGCATGGAGGCCGGCCGAATTGCCTGCTCGGCGTCCTCCAGGCTCAGGCGAGTCCACGGCTCGGCTGGGCCTCTAGGCCCAAGCCAAGCCGGGGGCTCGCCTGAGCCTGGATGCCGGCCATACACACACACACTGTAAAAAACATATATGTGTGTATATATATCCACATGGGGTTACAGTGTGTGTGTGTGTATATATATATATATATGTGTGTATATATATATATATGGACTGCGCATGCGCGCAGCCCACGGGGTGCTGTGGCGGTTGGATGTGCGTGCAGCCGGGTGCGCGCGCGCCACCCGCCGCAGCACGCCCAAAGCGTCCTACGGAGGTTTGCTGCGCGCGCATCCAACCTCCGTTGGACGCTTTGGGCGTGCTGCGGCAGGTGGCGCGCGCGCATCCAACCGCAACAGCCTGTTACGGAGGTTGCCACGCGCCTGAGCCCAGCGCCTGAGCGCAGAGCCCAGCGCCTGAGCCCAGCGCCTGAGCGCAGAGCCCAGCGCCTGAGCGCAGAGCCCAGCGCCTGAGCCCAGCGCCTGAGCCCAGCGCCTGAGCCCAGCGCCGAGCGCAGAGCCCAGCGCCTGAGCCCAGCGCCTGAGCGCCTGAGCCCAGCACCTGAGCGCAGAGCCCAGCGCCTGAGCGCAGAGCCCAGCGCAGAGCCCAGCGCCTGAGCCCAGCGCCTGAGCCCAGCGCCTGAGCGCCTGAGCCCAGCACCTGAGCGCAGAGCCCAGCGCCTGAGCCCAGCGCCTGAGCCCAGAGCCCAGCGCCTGAGCCAGCGCCTGAGCCCAGCGCCTGAGCGCAGAGCCAGCGCCTGAGCGCAGAGCCCAGCGCCTGAGCCAGCGCCTGAGCGCAGAGCCCAGCGCCTGAGCCAGCGCCTGAGCGCAGAGCCCAGCGCCTGAGCCCAGCGCCTGAGCGCAGAGCCCAGCGCCTGAGCGCAGAGCCCAGCGCCTGAGCGCAGCGCCTGAGCGCAGAGCCCAGCGCCTGAGCGCAGAGCAGAGCCCAGCGCCTGAGCCCAGTACCTGAACACAGCCCAGCGCCGAGTGCAGAGCACAGAGCAGAGCACCAAGCAGAGCACAATAGATGGCAAAGAGCAGAGCACAACCCATTAAAGCCACAGAGCCGAGCACAATAAACGCCACAGAGCCGAGCACATAAACGCCACAGAGCCGAGCACAATAAACGCCACAGAGCCGAGCACAATAAATGCCACAGAGCCGAGCACAAAAAAACGCCACAGAGCCAAGCAAAGCACAATAAACGGCACAAAGCACAGCACAATAAACGGCGCCGAGCACAGAACCAAGCACAACACAATAAACGGCGCAGAGCACAATAAAAAGCAGAGCACAATATACGGCACGGAGCAGAGCACAGAGCCGATGTGCAGAGCCCAGCACAGAGCCTAGCAAAACAGAATAAACGCCACAGAGCCGAGCACAATAAACGCCACAGAGCACAGCACAATAAACGCCACAGAGCCAAGCACAGCACAATAGACGCCACAGAGCCGAGCACAATAAACGGCACAGCGCCAAGCACAGCACAATATACGGCACAGAGCACAGCACAATAAACGGCACAGCCAATCACAGCACAATAAACGGCGCCAAGCACAGAACCAAGCACAACACAATAAACGGCGCAGAGCACAATAAAAAGCAGAGCACAATATACGGCACGGAGCAGAGCACAGAGCCGATGTGCAGAGCCCAGCACAGAGCCGAGCAAAACAGAATAAACGCCACAGAGCCAAGCACAATAAACTCCACAGAGCCTAGCACAGTACAATAGACGGCAGAGAGCCGAGCACAACAGAATAAACGGCACAGAGCCGAGCACAGAGCCAAACACAGCACAATAAATGGCACCGAACCAAGCACAACGCACCACACTTATCAATAGACTGCCCTCTCGGCAGGCTTTACACCTAGTCGATACATAAAACAGGGTAGAGACCTGTCGGCTGTGTTTGGGCAGTTTTCGTTTTGGTTGGGGTTATTTTTTTCTTCTTGGATACCTTATCATAGGAAGGAGGCTCAGAACTTGGAGTGAGATAATAGTAATTCGTTTTTCCTTCCATCTTATCTAATGTTTCTATCCACCCTTCGTTCTCAATTTCTTTTGCAACCCTATACCAAGCCTGTGCAATATTCCATAAACCATTATCAATCAACATTCCTTTCTTATTCTTCAACATATGTTTCCATTCTTCCACCTGTAATCTGGGATAATCTAATTCGCAAATCCTGCCTAAAATCTTTAGGTTTGTCACATTTCTTTTTCCTGTCCTTTCCTCAACTAATTTGCATGGTGACAACCAACCAGCATGGCTACTCTGTTGATTTCCCATTCTCGATTGTTAGCTTTGTTTTCCTGGTCACTCTTCAATTCACGTAGTTTCTCAACAGTCAGAAATGAGGATAGACCTATATCTATCGTTTCCTATGTTACCACGACAATAAAGCGTCTCGTCCTCCCCTATATTCCAAATATAGGACTCTGCTAGAAAGGTGTAGCTAGCACCTCTCCGTCGCGCAGCATATATATCCTACAGGGTTACCTGTTCCTACTAGATATATATATTCTTGTGAGTTCCTAATAGGAATTAATGTGCCTTAGGTGCCTAATGCATCATCTATCCCAGTACCCACAAAAACTCCTCTGACCGTTAATCAAACTATACTTCAATCAGAGATATATTGCGTCCTACTACCAAGCTTGTGATCGCCTGTTGACTGTTAGGCACATACCTGGTACTAGGACTTTCCTATTTCATCACATCACCTGTTACCGCGCTGGAGATAGCTAACCAGGTACACGCCACTTGTTATCACAGGTTCGCGATAATCTGTCTGATTAACAACCAAAACACAATTTCTATCAGGAAATATGCCATCAATACAAAGAACCATGAACAGACGTACAAACAAGCAGACAACTGGCATGCGGTCGTGGGTCAGTATAATGGGCACCTGGGCAAAGTTAAATAAAACCCCACTTTTGATGCCTTTCCCAAGTGTCACACTGGGGTCTCCCGGGGTAGGATCACAAACCAGAACATGTCACCGATAAGATATCAAAAGGTATCTTACCTGTGAGGTTACGAAGTTGATCAGGCTCCAGGTTCTGGCGTGGTCCCGCCAGGAAATCCTCGTTGGTGACACACTGGATAAAGCGTGTAACCCAGTGCCCCACGTTGGGCGCCAAATTGAAGTGGACAATAGTAGTCCTTCATCGGATGCCAGTCTCTGGTCTAATTCGGTGGAGAAATCAGGTAAGTTATATGCACGCATAAAGAAATCACACAGACAACAAAGAAGTCTATGTAGCCTCTCTGGTCAAAGCCAATGATTCCTCTGAATCTGTTTAATAGGTTTGGTATATTTATATGGTAAAATGGTATTTAAATGGTACAGATTATTTATTAATTAAGTGGAAATCAAAGATCAGCTATTTCCAAGGGTCAAAGTATCATTTCGACATCTGCAAAATCAGCAATGTTCTCTACATCCTGGGTGACCTTGTGATGTCTGGAAGATGTTCTGTAACAGGATGCAAAGCACAAAACATTTGTCCTTCTTCCTACTTGTGGTTAATTGTTTTGCAGGGCCACCTGCTTGCGGTTCATTATTTCTACAGAGATGGCGAAATTACGCAAGATACATTTTGGTTTTATCTGAAAAGACAGTTATATTAATTTCGTCTTAAAGTTATAGCAAACTTAACCTAAATGAGCATTTTTCTAGGCCTTTGAGTATTATAAAAGCAGACATATATATATACTTGTCCACAACAATATCTGTGTGATTTGTGTTGGGGAGGGGTCGGGTTATATCTGTGTGATTTGTGTCAGGGAGGGGTCGGGTTATATCTGTGTGATTTGTGTCATTGGGGGGTCGGGTTATATCTGTGTGATTTGTGTTGTTCCAGTTCCATATCCAGGCATTAAAGTAAAGCCGGGCCAGTGTCCGAAGGATGTGGATTATCCGACCTGTGATTTCACCACCGATGACGTTAAGGACTCGGAATGTCTGATAGACCAAGACTGTAAAGGGAAGGCAAAGTGCTGTTACTCCGGCTGCCAAAATCGCTGCCGCCTGCCTCTGGAAGGTGAGGAACACGTACAATGTAAAGGTTGAAATGTTATTGTCTCAGCGTCTGAGACAGAATTTATGGGCAGTAAACATAAGGTACGGGAAGTATAACCATATAACGTAAACTCGGAAACTGATGGGAAAGGATCGTCCAATAGACACTGTGTATAGGGATTGTGTGAGGTGTCTGGATCCTGCCTTAACACATGACTTCAAATAACGCTTAAATGTGCGGAGCTAGTTTTGGCAAAATTTGCTCAACACACAGGACTGACTGGGATCAGAAGTGAAGGGGTTAAGGTCATTTTTCATTGTATAACCTCTGACCTTGAGAAGGCCATTTCCTGGATACATTCAAAACCTATAGACCTCTGTGGTGTGTTTATACTGTGTGTTTGTATCTATGGGTGTTTGAGTATGTGTAGGAGTGTGTATCTAGGAGTGTGTGTATCTGGGTGTTTGTGTATGAGTGTATGTCTGGGTGTTTGGGTTTGTGTAGGAGTGTGTATCTAGGTGTATGTGTATTTGTAGGAGTGTGTGTCTGGGTGCTTGTATGTGTGCAGTAGGGATAGGCTGCTGGTTAGAATCGATTCGAACATCGGCTGTTCGAAAGTTCGCGAACTGCAAACTTTTTGGGAGGTTCGCAAGAAGTTCAGGAAGAAAAAGGTTTTCAAAAAATTTACAAAAAATGCTTAAAAGATCCTAAAAAATCAATAAATAAAGAGACTTTTTGCTCCAGATTAAAATAATAAACGGTTAATTAGATATTGTGTTAAAACGGGAATATTTTTAACATTGAAACCTATGGGATTCATAAACATTTCCCGCACTTTGGGCTAAGTTACAATCTTCACGCAAACGTTTGCGCCTGTGCAAAAAAAATTAACGCGAGGGGTAAAACCCTTTGCGCCGAATGTCGTATTACATAGTCAGCACAGCAACCGCACGCAATCGTCTACTGCGGGTGAACCTGCGCGAACGCTGTGCGAGCTTACTGTACTGCGCGCGTCCTATTATTAACATTGTGAGCGCAAATGGGTTTGTGCGCTGGTACGCGGATGGTATTACAATCTATGCGCAGTTTGTAACGCACAGCCTTTGTGCGCATAATTTTAGCAACTCCTAAAAGCTGGTGTTAATGACAAATCTGAACAACCTGGCCGAATCCAAATACACCAGCCCAAAAAAAAAATACGCAGCAACGTATAGTTACACATTCTACACATACCCAAACAATAAAATGGAGAGGTTGTGTGTGCATTTATTATTGCTGCAGATTGACTGTGACAGGCGCAAAAATTTTACGTAACACAATTGTGGTCCTTAATTCTGATTGGCTGAATCGTGAGAAAAAACTGTTCGCAAACAGTTTTTTGCTTGAGACGGTACTGCCCGAGCATTTGGCCGCGTCCTGTTTGCGCGCGGTATTGATCGGCAGATGAGAAGACGCGCTAGGATTGTAATTCCAGCGGTGATTTGCGCACGCAAAAGTTTATCGCTTGGTGCAAAGATTTTCGCTTTGCGCGAGGGTTTTTGCTTGAAGATTGTAATATAGACCTTTGTTGGTTTAACATTTCCCACACCTTGTTGCTCAAACATTTCCCACATCTTGTTGGTCAAACATTTCCCACACCTTCAAATCACATTTAAACATGAGCAAAAGCAGTAAAAATGAGCTCAGCGCACAGCGGTGAAATGGCTCAGCACTCAGCGGTGAAAGGGTTAAAACCTTTTTTTAATTAGTTTTTTCCTTGTTTCCTGTCCCCCAGGGCAGTACCCGGACCCCCATACACCTTTTATGGCCAATATCTTGCATATATGCCCTCTGGAGGGGACCTTCATTTTTGAACGTTCAAGCCCCATTGACTTGCATTGCGTTCGAATCATGTTCGAGTTTGCAGTCAAACTTTTTCGGATGTTCGAGTTCAAGAACTCAAACTGTGGAAGATCTCACGAGATTGCGGCTGGGGGTCCCTACTAAGCGATCGCTCTAAACCATTGTCGGCGGCCTTTCGATCAATCACGGCCAGCCACAGTGGCCTTGTACAATGTCGTTAGAGCATTCTGCCAGCCGCGCCGGTGTCTGTATCTAAGATCTGCAATGTGTGTGTGTGTGTGTGTGCTATATACACAAACACACACTCTTGTCTGATGCCTATGGGGTAATAAAACTCCCAGTAATGTGCAGTGTGTATGAGCGTATCACAGAGCTCCACAGCAATAAAACTCCCAGTAATGTGCAGTGTGTATGAGCGTATCACAGAATCCACAGCAATAAAACTCACACTCATTCACACTGCACATTATTGTGAGATAGCGCAGCATCACTGTGCACTTTATGGTTGTGTAGGGAGAGCCTGTATTAGCAGTAGGAAAAGGGAAGTGCTCATGCCACTGTACAGAGCACTGGTGAGACCTCACTTGGAGTACTGTGTGCAGTACTGGAGACCGTATCTCCAGAAGGATATAGACATCTTAGAGAGAGTTCAGAGAAGGGCTACTAAAATGGTGTACGGCTTGAAGGAGAAAAGTTACCAGGAAAGGCTTAATGATCTTAACATGTACAGCTTGGAAAAAAGACGAGACAGAGGAGATATGATAGAAACATTTAAATACGTAAAGGGAATCCACAAGGTAGAGGAAGGGAGTATATTTAAAAGGAAACAAAGTAGCAAAACAAGAGGACATAGTCTTAGATTAGAGGGGCAAAGGTTTAAAAGTAACATCAGGAAGCATTATTTTACTGAGAGGGTGGTGGATACATGGAACAGTCTTCCAGTAGAAGTAGTAGAGGCCAAAACAGTAATTGAATTTAAGCAGGCATGGGATAGGCATAAGGCTATCCTAAATAAAAGATAAATCCAGGTCAAGTATCCATGTAATTGGGCGACTAGATGGGCCGAAAGGTTCTTATCTGCCGACATTTTTCTATGTTTCTATGTTTATAATTGTAAACCAAATAGTAGAAAAAAATATATATTTTATTTGATATTTTAGTTTGACATAAATCTGGTTATATTTGGTTTCAGTGGAAAGGCCATAATCTGACCAAACCAATGATACCTCATACGTGCCTCCAGCCCATAGGGCTCCAGAGATACAGGGCTCGAAATGATTGCAACAACAAAAACAAAACAAATTGTAACCAGGACAAGGAAAGACTCGTCCAGGGAGAAGAATATCTGGGAGTGCGGGGGCGGTGATACTTAGTCCTGGTGCCTTAGATAATGTTACTGTCGGATACGTTGATGTAAGAAAAGCAAAGCCTGAAGCGTCTCCAGATTTTCTTGACACGTTTTCCAATGCGGGAAAGAAGCACTTTATGAGAATAACCTAGAAAAGTGTAACGAAAGATTCGAAACACAGAGTTAACCCTTTCACAGGTATAAATGGAGTGTATCACCATGTGACTCTATACAGAGTTAACCCTTTCACAGGTATAAATGGAGTGTATCACCATGTGACTCTATACAGAGTTAACCCTTTCACAGGTATAAATGGAGTGTATCACCATGTGACTCTATACAGAGTTAACCCTTTCACAGGTATAAATGGAGTGTATCACCATGTGACTCTATACAGAGTTAACCCTTTCACAGGTATAAATGGAGTGTATCACCATGTGACTCTATACAGAGTTAACCCTTTCACAGGTATAAATGGAGTGTATCACCGTGTGACTCTATACAGAGTTAACCCTTTCACAGGTATAAATGGAGTGTATCACCGTGTGACTCTATACAGAGTTAACCCTTTCACAGGTATAAATGGAGTGTATCACCATGTGACTCTATACAGAGTTAACCCTTTCACAGGTATAAATGGAGTGTATCACCATGTGACTCTATACAGAGTTAACCCTTTCACAGGTATAAATGGAGTGTATCACCGTGTGACTCTATACAGAGTTAACCCTTTCACAGGTATAAATGGAGTGTATCACCATGTGACTCTATACAGAGTTAACCCTTTCACAGGTATAAATGGAGTGTATCACCATGTGACTCTATACAGAGTTAACCCTTTCACAGGTATAAATGGAGTGTATCACCATGTGACTCTATACAGAGTTAACCCTTTCACAGGTATAAATGGAGTGTATCACCGTGTGACTCTATACAGAGTTAACCCTTTCACAGGTATAAATGGAGTGTATCACCATGTGACTCTATACAGAGTTAACCCTTTCACAGGTATAAATGGAGTGTATCACCATGTGACTCTATACAGAGTTAACCCTTTCACAGGTATAAATGGAGTGTATCACCATGTGACTCTATACAGAGTTAACCCTTTCACAGGTATAAATGGAGTGTATCACCATGTGACTCTATACAGAGTTAACCCTTTCACAGGTATAAATGGAGTGTATCACCATGTGACTCTATACAGAGTTAACCCTTTCACAGGTATAAATGGAGTGTATCACCATGTGACTCTATACAGAGTTAACCCTTTCACAGGTATAAATGGAGTGTATCACCATGTGACTCTATACAGAGTTAACCCTTTCACAGGTATAAATGGAGTGTATCACCATGTGACTCTATACAGAGTTAACCCTTTCACAGGTATAAATGGAGTGTATCACCGTGTGACTCTATACAGAGTTAACCCTTTCACAGGTATAAATGGAGTGTATCACCATGTGACTCTATACAGAGTTAACCCTTTCACAGGTATAAATGGAGTGTATCACCATGTGACTCTATACAGAGTTAACCCTTTCACAGGTATAAATGGAGTGTATCACCGTGTCACACTATACACACAATGTCTCTTCTTGCAGACAAGACCGACGCCTGTCCTTCCCATAATGCCGCTCCGTGCATCGCCATCCGCCCCTCGCCCAGTGATTGCCACGACGACCAGCAATGCCAGGGCTCGGAGAGGTGCTGCTGCCACAACTGCAATTATCAATGTGTCCCAACTGTGAAAGGTAAGTGTGTACAGCACTGTGCCAGCACATCCAGGAGCACCGCGCAGGGCCGCTCTTACAGGGAGTCCTGGGTATAGACAGGTGGCTGCACCTTGACATCACCTTCCATTTCTTCTTCTGATTTTACATCTCATGATTCACTGCCTTGAAATGACCGACCGGACGGACACCGTGCAGGTGAAGAGGTATGTGTGTATGGACGGACACTGTGCAGGTGAAGAGGTATGTGTGTATGGACGGACACCGTGCAGGTGAAGAGGTATGTGTGTATGGACGGACACCGTGCAGGTGAAGAGGTATGTGTGTATGGACGGACACTGTGCAGGTGAAGAGGTATGTGTGTATGGACGGACACCGTGCAGGTGAAGAGGTATGTGTGTATGGACGGACACCGTGCAGGTGAAGAGGTATGTGTGTATGGACGGACACCGTGCAGGTGAAGAGGTATGTGTGTATGGACGGACACCGTGCAGGTGAAGAGGTATGTGTGTATGGACGGACACCGTGCAGGTGAAGAGGTATGTGTGTATGGACGGACACTGTGCAGGTGAAGAGGTATGTGTGTATGGACGGACACCGTGCAGGTGAAGAGGTATGTGTGTATGGACGGACACCGTGCAGGTGAAGAGGTATGTGTGTATGGACGGACACCGTGCAGGTGAAGAGGTATGTGTGTATGGACGGACACCGTGCAGGTGAAGAGGTATGTGTGTATGGACGGACACCGTGCAGGTGAAGAGGTATGTGTGTATGGACGGACACCGTGCAGGTGAAGAGGTATGTGTGTATGGACGGACACTGTGCTGGTGAGTCAATTAAGGTGGTTAATTCTGATTGGCTGAATCCTGCGAAAAAAACAGTCCGCACACTGATTTGCGTGCGCTACGTTACTGCACACGTATTACACTTCGTTTTGCACGTCGTTTTTACGAACGTTATTTTTGGACGGAAGAGAAAATGTGTTTGGATCGGAATACCACGTTAATTTTTGCGCGATAACGCTGGACGATGCGCGCAAAAAAATTAGCGCTGCGCGAATGAAATTGAGCGAAGAATATAATAGGGGCCAAATACGTTAAAAAAAGTCAAACGTTGTTTGGAAAAAGTTGAAGGGAGATTGTGATACCATCCGCGTACCAGCGCACGAACGCATTTGCGCTCACAATGCTAAGTATGGGATGCGCATTCGCGCCTGCAAAACACACTGCGCGAAGAATGTAATCGGGGCCTTTATTGTTTAATCCAAGCAATAAAAATCATAGTTTATAAAGCGATCATGGATAGTGTGTCTGTAGGAACCACACAGCATTATGTAAAGTGAACAACACAACCTGATAAACACAACCACCTCACTCTGTAAAAATGTCTTTGTTTAAAAACAAAAAGGAGTCCACTAGGTGGCGCACTTATAAGTGTATGCTGGCGATAAGGTAACACTCATTACCGGCTTTATTAGCCATTAAATAACTCCTCCTGTCTATATCCATTTAACAAGAAACATTCCACAAAGTTACCATATGTCTATCTCAGCGACCCTAGTTTGCAGACGCTGCGGTGCCCCCCGTAGTGCAGGGAATACTTGCCCGCAAACCCGCAGAACACTCACCGCAATCCTGCCAAATACTAACCGAACACTCACTGAAACCTGCAGAAAACAGCTGGATTAACCCGCCGAACACGCCATTTAATGTCTAATAAAGCTGGTAATGAGTGTTACCTTATCGCCAGCATACACTTATAAGTGCGCCACCTAGTGGACTCCTTTTTTTTTTCAACAAAGGCATTTTTACAGAGTGAGGTGGTTGTGTTTATCAGGTTGTGTTGTTCACTTTACATAATGCTGTGTGGTTCCTACAGACACACTATCCATGATCACTTTATAAACTATGATTTTTATTGCTTGGATTAAACAATAAAGTTTATTATTTTAGAAATTTGTCATAATGATGGTATCGAGCGAATCACTCATTTATTTGATACTAGCATCTCCTTTGTTGTGTCCTCCAGTCCGGGTCCACAAAGCTGTAATATTAAATCGTTGGGTTACCCCCGAGCTGGTACCATTATATGTATTGTGTAAATACACGTCTACTGCTCTCTTTTTCTATTTCTCTGTATTAGATGTCTCAGTATAAGGTACGTGTTGTGTGATTATATGGTGTTTGTTACAGTGAAGCCCGGCCAGTGTCCCGCCCAACCCAAGAAGTGCCCACTCGTAGCCGCAGTAGAAGGTCCTGACTTGTCAGATGCAAACGAAGACTTAATCAAACCACCACGAAGATGTAAGACTGACGCCGATTGCACCGGGGACCAGAAATGCTGCGATTACTGCGGGATGACATGCCGGTCACCAATAAAAGGTAACGCAGGATATTCCGGGCTCGTCCAGGCCTCGGTCACATCATGTTTCTACAATAGACACATGGAAATAAAGATAATTATGAAGGTGGAAGCCGTTCCGCGGTCGTGTTATACATGTCTCCACGTCTGGAAGATACAATCACAGCACAATCCTGCCCCGGGTTTAAGGATGTAGATATTTCAAAACCTTGGGCTCCCTGGTCGGTGGTTTGGGCCGTCTGGATTGAGGGTCCACACCAAGACCTGGTCACTAGGGATGAGCCGAACACTCCCCGAGTTCGGTTCGAAGCCGAACCCGAACTTTCCAAAAGTTCGGATCCGAACCCGAACCCGAACTCGAACCCCATACAAGTCAATGGGGCTGAAAATTCGGTTTTTAGAGTGTCCTCCAAGAGGGCATATATTTTATTTATAAAGGATTTTACCAGGAAGGATACATTGAGATTTTCTCTCGTTTTCAAGTATGTCCTGGGTTCAAGAACATTGAATTGTTACAGAAATACAAAGTAATACAATGCAAGATATTAAAAAACAAAACAAATATACAGATTAACAGAAAATAAATATGTAGGAAATAGTCATTATGTTACATGTTTACAGGCACATTCTGTATATAGTCACTGTGTTACATGTTTACAGGTGCATTCTGTATATAGTCACTGTGTTACATGTTTACAGGTGCATTCTGTATATAGTCATTATGTTACATGTTTACAGGTGCATTCTGTATATAGTCATTATGTTACATGTTTACAGGCGCATTCTGTATATAGTCATTATGTTACATGTTTACAGGCGCATTCTGTATATAGTCATTATGTTACATGTTTACAGGTGCATTCTGTATATAGTCATTATGTTACATGTTTACAGGCGCATTCTGTATATAGTCATTATGTTACATGTTTACAAGTGCATTCTGTATATAGTCATTATGTTACATGTTTACAGGTGCATTCTGTATATAGTCATTATGTTACATGTTTACAGGTGCATTCTGTATATAGTCACTGTGTTACATGTTTACAGGTGCATTCTGTATATAGTCACTGTGTTACATGTTTACAGGTGCATTCTGTATATAGTCATTATGTTACATGTTTACAGGCCCATTCTGTATATAGTCACTGTTACATGTTTACAGGTGCATTCTGTATATAGTCACTGTGTTACATGTTTACAGGCGCATTCTGTATATAGTCACTGTTACATGTTTACAGGCCCATTCTGTATATAGTCACTGTTACATGTTTACAGGTGCATTCTGTATATAGTCACTGTGTTACATGTTTACAGGTGCATTCTGTATATAGTCATTATGTTACATGTTTACAGGTGCATTCTGTATATAGTCATTATGTTACATGTTTACAGGTGCATTCTGTATATAGTCATTATGTTACATGTTTACAGGTGCATTCTGTATATAGTCATTATATTACATGTTTACAGGTGCATTCTGTATATAGTCATTATGTTACATGTTTACAGGTGCATTCTGTATATAGTCACTGTGTTACATGTTTACAGGTGCATTCTGTATATAGTCACTGTGTTACATGTTTACAGGTGCATTCTGTATATAGTCATTGTGTTACATGTTTACAGGTGCATTCTGTATAAAGTCACTGTGTTACATGTTTACAGGCGCATTCTGTATATAGTCACTGTGTTACATGTTTACAGGCGCATTCTGTATATAGTCACTGTTACATGTTTACAGGAGCATTCTGTATATAGTCACTGTGTTACATGTTTACAGGCGCATTCTGTATATAGTCACTGTGTTACATGTTTACAGGCGCATTCTGTATATAGTCACTGTGTTACATGTTTACAGGCGCATTCTGTATATAGTCACTGTGTTACATGTTTACAGGTGCATTCTGTATATAGTCACTGTGTTACATGTTTACAGGTGCATTCTGTATATAGTCACTGTGTTACATGTTTACAGGTGCATTCTGTATTGAGGTATGTTAGTAAGGAGCTCTTGAGTGACTTTAGACTGGTGGAAGATTTGATATGCTAGATATTTGCCATAAAAGTTGTATGGGGGTCCGGGTAGTGCCCTGGGGGACAGGAAACAAGGACAAAAAGTAAAAAAAAAAACGTTTTTAAAGGGACAGTGAGTTTTCCATGAAATAAGGGTTAAAAATAAAAACGAAAAATTCCTTCAAATATCGTGCCTAGGAGGTCCCCATAACCTGCCCGTGAAGTGGCGGATTTCTAGGATGTATCGAAATATGTATAAACCAAAAAATGACATTTCAAATGACGGTAAATGCTTTTCCTTTAATCTATTCATAAACAACTGCTTGGGCGGCAGTCTGTATGAAAAGAGGAGACATTGTCGGACACGCAGAAAAAGTTTACTGATTTTTTGGCGGTGAAAAGCAGGAGAATGACTGGAGAATGGAAACTTCTAGACCAAATAGCCGATTTGGAAAGTGAGATAAATGGGAGAATTTTTCTGGTTTGACTATTTTGACCTAGAATTTTCTCTTCAGTCATTCTCCTGAGTTTCACCTTTCTCTGAATAACCCTGACAGGTGAAGAGCAGGAGAATGACTGGAGAATGGAAAATTCTAGGTCAAAATAGCCAAACCAGAAAAATTCTCCTATTTAGGCTAGGGTCATACTAGCGAATTTTAACATGCGTTTAGGCGCACTTAATCACGGCCGCACTAGCAGCAAATGACGGGCAATGACGGCCAATATACGAAATACGGTTGCACGAAAGTCCGGCTGCGCAACGCAAGTGGAAAATGAACGCATTTTTTCGAATGCAGAACCGCTAGTACGGACGTACAGAGTGCGCTGCGTCCACTAGCGGCGTGTGTGCGTGATTTGGAGACGTCAGACCCTGCTCATGTCCGGCCAACATAACGTCCAGACACCCAAAGTTTCCTGGTTTGGATCCGTAAAAAAAATCATGCCCAAAAATGCACATCGTATGACCGTTTTCGCGCATTCTGTGAAAAAATAAGGCAATGCGTTCGGACGCACTTTTTGACGGTCGCTGTGAAAAATGCGTTAGTCTGACCCTAGCCTTATCTCACTTTCCAAATCGGCTATTTGGTCCAGATTGTTCTCTTTTCCTGCCATTCTCCTGGTTTTCACCTTTCTCTGAACAACCCTGAGAGAGCGGTGAAAGCCAGGAGAACTGGCAAGAGAAGAGAACAATCTAGACCAAATAGCCGATTTGGAAAGTGAGATAAATGGGAGAATTTTTCTGGTTTGGCTATTTTGACCTAGAATTTTCACTTCTCCAGTTATTCTCCTGCTTTTCACCGCTCTCTGAATAACCCTGTGAATGTTTATTCCCGAGGTGAAAAATAACATTGCTTTAGATTTTTTTCAAACACTAGTTAACTACTTGGCTGCTATGGACGCGCTCAGTGGTTCTCCAGTGCTATGGACGCGCTGAGCGCGTCCATGCACAGGAGGCAGCAATCTGCTGGATTCCGGCGGATTGCTGCGCTCCCCGGTGCGGGCTGACATCTTGGATGTCAGCCCAGCACTCCGGGACCCCGGTGGAGCAATTAGATGTCATCTCGGCGGCGCGATGACATCTAATTCAGGCGCCCCCCCCGATGTGTGGACGAAGCGCCTGAAAGGGAGGGGGAGGTCCTTCTGACCTCTCTCCCTCCCGATCGCGGGGGGGGCAGAGGGTTAATCCAGGCACCGTTTGGAAGGGCATAGCCTGCCCTTCCAAACGGTGGCTGTGATTAACCCCTGGGGAGCCGGATCACGAATCGGCGCTGAAAAACGCCAGATCGTTATCCTCTCCTGGAGTTGGCCGACATCTTGGATGTCGGCCAAGCCTCCAGGAACACCGCCTGAGGATTGGCATCATCATGTATAGCACGATGACTCCAGTCCTGGAGTTAACCCCTAGCTGCCACCAATGGTGGAGATAGGGGGTTCATTGGAACCCCCTATCTCCCGATCTGTGACATCTAGGGGTTAATGTTTGATATCGTTGGATCCGCCAGAGCATGGCCTTTCCAAGGATACCAAACATGAGCATGAAAAATGTTTTGAAAAAAAATAATAAATAAAAAATAAAAAAACAATTTTTTTTTGTTTTGTTAATGCAGCAATATTGTTCCCATTTCACTTATAATGTGAATAATGATGCTGCACTAACGATTTTTGTATGCGGTGCGTTTGTTAAAAAAAGCGAAATTTTCCCCAAAAAAAAAATGAGGTGTGATGAGGTTCAGTACTCTGGGTTTTGGGATGGATCATGATGAGGTTCAGTACTCTGGGTTTCGGGGATGAATCGTGATGAGGTTCGGTTCTCTGGGTCTCGGGGATGGATTGTGATGATTCAGTACTCTGGGTCTCGGGGATGGATCGTGATGATTCAGTACTCTGGGTCTCGGGGATGGATCGTGATGATTCAGTACTCTGGGTCTCGGGGATGGATCGTGGTGGGGTTGAGTTCATCAAGTTTAATTTCTGGGTCACTGGGTTCATGTTCCTCTCGTCATAAAGTCACAGTGACGGCTCCTCTCATGGCACTTTATAGATGGATGAGGGATTGTCCTCCTCATTCTGGGGGCCACGGGACTGGGTTGGTCTAATCGTGTAACATTTCGGGATGGCCGGGCTCTGGTACGGTTCCAGGCCCCCATTGGCAGAGGGTGATGGGTGTTATGTTGGATACTGTCCAATTATGAATAGAAATGTTTTGTTACTTTGATGTCCATGAAATCGTTTCCGTCCTTGTCTTCACAGAGCACAGCGGCTTCTGTCCGGTCAGTAACAAGCAGATCTCCTGTGGTACAATATTAGAGAAACCCCGCTGCAACTCTGATGCGGACTGCAAGCTGAAGGATAAATGCTGTCTGGTGGATAACCATATGGAATGTGTGCCGGCGCTGAAAGGTAATCACGGCCGGATCAGCTTCCACTAATTACTGAGCAATGTCCATCAGGTTCCACCTTCCACACATCCCCATGGCGGCTGATGGTCCAAAAGAAGGAAAAAAACTGCATTCTCAAATTGTGTCCAAAAAGGGGAAAAAATGTTTGATTCCATGATGTGAATCAGATTCCTCCTGGTATCAGCGAGTGATGCGTTATGATGTCACTCCTTATATTCGCTTATATCACATTTTACCAGGAAGTCATTTGATGCGATAGTGGGGAGTGGGATACTGTTAGCGCCAGAGTCCATGTGTTCTGTGTCGTGTAGAAATATGAGGTTAGTACAGGCCGCAGATGATAATTTATATGTATGCGGCTAAATAACAGGAAACAGGGCAATAAATCCTCCTGAATAATGAATATTACACGAATCATAAGAAGCTTAATATATATATAGCCCCCCATAAGCACAATAAAATACCTTCACTATACACTATGGGCACGATAACAATGTTAACGCAAACGCTAACGCAACTTACCTGAGCATTAATGTTTGCCGCGGTATTTACCGCATATTACAATCCAGACGCAAACGGGTTAAAAAACCCGTTAGCGTTTGGTACCTTGCGGTTTTCAGGGCGCGGATACTGTACTTGGCGCTCCCTAAACTTAACATGGGGAGCACAAAGGGTTAATCAACGCTGGATTACAAAGTCCTAGCACTGATTAACGCCTGGCTGTGGTCAGCGAAAAGTTAACCAGAGCCAGGACTTTGTGTTAATGGATTCCTCTTCTGCACAATCCGTTAACACAGCCTAAAAATAAAAAAACATCCTATACTCACCTCCTGTCCCGCGGCGAGGACCGCCTCCTCCGGCCCGCGGGAGCAGAGAAAGACTGGGGGGAAAAGTCCCTCCAGTCTCTCCCTGTGTATCACTACGCCGACTGGCTGGAACTTGCTAGGCAATATCCGGCTGGTCATGTGACCGGCAGGGGGGAACTCAATGGAGTCCTATGGACTCCAGTGAGTGGATGCTCGCAGCTGTGCTTACTGCCGCGAGCATCCAGCATTTTAACGGGCGGAAACAATGTAGGCAGCATTTTTTGCACCTGCATTGTAATCCAGCGTTAAAAACCGGGTGCAAGGGGGAAACTGTGGGTGCAGTTCTTCCTCCCTTGCGCCCACGTTTTAACGCTAGGATTGTAATAGTGCCCAACGCTTGTGGTGACCATCACCTCGTGGTATCATATAGAAAGATGTATACTTATTGTGACATGCGTCACTTTGAAGTTGGGGTGAATGTGGCTAGAGATGTATTTGGGAGGTGCAGGCCTCGTGTTCTGTATTATTTTCCTGCCATCTCCTATGTTGGAGTCACCCTGTGCCTGCTGGGTGTTTGTGTAATCTGTGTGTCAGGAATGTGTTATTATTTGTTGCTTATTTGGATATTGTTCTGTCTGTTTCCAAATGATAAGCAATGTTTCTAATTGTCTGCACCAGCTCTGATTGTGTCACATGGGAAACTCACTGCATTTTTCTAGGGGAGGAATTATGATGAGGGGCAGTGGGAGTCCAGGGTATCAGTTTTCATTGGCCGTCAGGCTCCACCTAGCACTGTATAGATTATTCCATAAAAGGCTGAGCAATTTGATGTTGTTCTAAACCTCCCAGATATACACGTCGTCTTATTTCTGGGGGACGCTAGCACTGCTAGCCTAGCAGGCTCTTTACATGAACCCATTCTTAAGCTTCGTGTAAGGACTGGAGAAAGGCACGACAGCCTGCTGGGGAGAGCATGGGGGTCCGGCAAGGAAGCAGCATTAGCAGATGTGACCCACTCTGGATACTGAGATCTATTACAGTGGATCTAGTATGTTCCTTCAGATAACCTCGAGAGAGACACAGAATAAAGCATGCTGCAATACTGTCTATATATGCATACAACTATATAGATCCATAGAAATGCTCACTCACGCGATGTGGAGCCTATAATATCAGCTCTGTACAGAAAGCCTCGGCCGGCTCAGTGGCAGCACAGCTCGTTTCTGTGCTCCTGGTCCAGAGATCTCTCAAAGAGACATAAGAGGCGGCATGTGGCAGCACATCTGCACAGGTTCCATATAACAAATAACAAATAAGTGGTGGACCTGTAGGGCGCCCGACTCAAGCCTATGTGCATATGACACTCCAGGGTGGTGTCTAAACCTCTTTCTGCCCGTCAGTAAAAACAATGCCCAGTGCACAATATTAACACACATATATGTATTGATTTATTATTAAAAAGATAAATAGATAATAAATAACAATAAACAAACAATAAAATAATAACATTGCGCTGAACCTGTAGGGGGCGATGATACGCGTTTCGCCGACTCCCAGTCAGCTTCCGCAGTCAGTTTGAAGATGCTCAACTCTGACCTTAAATCTTCAAACTATTTGAGTATTTGACGTTTTCTCTAGTTTTTACTTTCAGTTCAGACGTTTTATTTCTATGAATCCATTTCCCGCGTTAGTTCCTCGCGGTCATGTGACGACCGTCTCTTCTTTCTGTCCTCACGCAGAGAAGAGCGGGGTCTGTCCAGTGCCACTCATAAAGTGTTTGAAGAAACCAGGACCAGACAAATGCCAAGGAGACAAGGACTGCGTCGACAACAAGAAGTGCTGTGACACGGGGTGTATAAAGGAATGTATCACACCCTATTTTATATCAGACATAGGTGAGCTGACACCCTATTATACACAATACACCCCATTATACAGGATGTACCCCACTATACAGGACACCCCATTATACAGGATACCCCATAATACAGGATGCACCCGTTATACAGGATACCTTATTATACAGGATGCACCCCTGTTATACAGGATACCCCATTATACAGGATTTACCCCGTTATACAGGATGCACCCCAGTATACAATGTTCACCCCATTTTTACGGCCTGTTATACAGGATGTGACAAATTGGAGAAATTCCAGGTGTCTGGCTGAATTCTCTGTGGTCGCTTGTTCTTGTGTTAGCCGTGTAACCTTCCTGTGTCTCTTGTGTCTCTTGCAGTAAAGCCAGGAACCTGTCCCATTGTGGAAACCTTGGTAGCATGCAAGATCCCTTTTCCTCCTGGGGAATGTACGAGAGACAGTCACTGTCCGGACAAAAAGAAATGCTGCGATGGCGGCTGTTTCTTCCACTGTGTTGATGTTTAAGGTGAGGAATGTCTGTCAGCGTGAAACGCGTTTCCTCTCCGCCTCTTTGCTATCCTATCGATCACCACCCAATGGCCGACCTATTAAAGACGACTTAAAGTCACCAGAATTAAAGTATAGACTATATAATGTGGAGTAAAACAAAGGTTGAGCCTAGATTCAAACACTCTTTGCGCTGCTCTGTGACTCCACGTTCCTGCAGTTTATTCAAACACCTTTCCGTTACACCTTTCCGTTACACGTCCTCATCGCAGTCTGAGGTCACTGACACTTTGTAAACATCGGCATCACTGCCCGAATTCCTGAATAAAAGCCAACATCCGATGCCACCTTGTCTCACATCAAACACTGACATTCGATGGAAATAATGGCGATGCCTTAACTGGCGCCAACATGGATAAAATATTAAAAAGTGTAACAAAACACTAACCCTAACTCGATGTATCGGGGGCGTCGGTTCAGGGATAGGGGGAGGCTCATTCTAAAATATTACCATAACATTTACAAATATTGGCGTCAGTTTTGAGGCCAGTTAATGGCTCAGGTTTGTTCACTTTGCTGCGCACAAACAGCACAAGCATTTTTTATTTCTCCTGTGTTCTTCTCGTAGTGATTTCACGTTTGGTGAACCCACACATGTTATAGAACTTGTTTTTGTTTTAAACAAATGGGGCATCTTGTGATACGCTGTATATATATATATATAAATGACTGAATATACAGAACATGTTATTCAGTATCAATAACAAAACTCAAAAAAACTGAATTTATAGATTCTTTAAAAATAAAAACTATATCCTAACCCCTCCCCCTTCTTCCCAATTATTTTCGCACAAGGATTATAAAACCTCAGTGTGTGAAGAAAGCAAACAAACCTGCCCACTTATAGTAAATAAATGAAGGGAAA